>JAANSP010001973.1:0-13834 GCA_036850745.1 Homidia socia | reverse complement strand
GTATATTAGTTGCAAGTATAAAATGTTACAATATTCTGCAGAAATGTTGCTTGCAGATCGCAAATTTTGTAATATTCTGCAGATATATTACTTGCAAGTAAAAAATTTTGTAATATTCTGCAGACATATTACATGCAAGAACAAAATATTGCAATATTTTGTAGGTATATTAGTTGCAAGTATAAAATGTTACAATATTCTGCAGAAATGTTGCTTGCAGATCCCAAATTTTGTAATATTCTGCAGATATATTACATGCATGACCAAAATATTGCAATATTTTGTTGGTATATTACTTGCAAGTATAAGATTCTGTAAAATTCTACAAATATACTACTTGCAAGTATACAATTTTGTAATATTCTGCACATAATTTACTTGTCAACATAAAATATTGCAATATTTTGCAGGTATATTACTTGCGAAAATAAAATTTTATAATATTATGCACAATATTTACTGGCTAAAATAAATTATATATTTTTTATAAAGATGATTGACTAAAATGCGTTCTGCAATCACTTTGAAATATTTTACTTTATTAATTAATTAATTTGTACTGAATTTGCTAATTAATTTATTTGAATAAAATTATTGTTATAAGGACAGAGATGGTAGCTTTAAAAATACTGATTTAATTGGAAATTGATCTATATTAAGCCTATAATCGGCTAGCAATTATTATTGCGTTTACGAAACATTAAAACGATAATAAGTGCTACTAGGTGATGATAGCTTATTTAATAAATACTACCATAATATTTTGCAGTATTAAATCAGAGAATGAGTCAGAATTATAAAAAAATTAATCACAACGGACACCTGTAAAGTAGGCATCATTCACTTTAGTGTATATCTACCAGGTAATTAATACAATACTTTTCGGGAATAAATACGTATGAATAATTTACAAGTAAATAAACTAACTGTTAGAGCTATTGCGTTGAAAGTGCTGTACCAAGTAGTTCAGGTCACTATCCGAGACGTCCCAGTATCTTTCCGCTTCAAAAAATGGTGCTGTCTCGGGATTTTTTTCCGCTTCAGCTACAATAGTTGATCCGACTTGCAAGGAAAGTTTTAGCCGTTGGGTAAACTTTTTAGAAGTTGTAACTATCCTTTTATCTTGCAAAATCTTCTCCTCGAGTGCTCGTATGCGTTTTTGTAGAATCTTCTTTTTTTTCTCGGCTTTTTTTAAACGACTTATGGCATGAACTGCGTTGCTTTCAAGACTATGCATTTTATTTATAGCGAAGTCAACTTGCTGAGAAAATCCTAGTAATTGGTCAGGACTTACCTCATCTTGCTCGTTTAGAGACTGAGCGAAAGAAAAGGACGCATCGTTGATTCCTAGCATTTTCACAGTGTCAGATTCAAAGTCTAGGCACAAGGTATGAAAATTAAACTTGGGATGCGTTTTCAAAAATTCATACGCATTCATTTTTATTCTTTCATTGGTGGGAAGAACAAGATTTTTAGCACAGTAAATCAATTGAATTACGAATGCCATTGATTGGGCAAGAGGCGCCGCAGAGTTTGGTGGAACATCCGAGTTCATAATCTTGGGCCACTTTTTTGAAACTTTTTGTACTTCCTGCAGGTTTTCGCCTTTGAATCCTTCCATGGTTACAGGACAAGTACTGTATGCCCACCTCCAGTTTTTGACTATTTTCTTGTAACAATCAAGCTCATTCTGGTTTATGTCATAAAGGTTTTCAAGGTCTTGACCAGTAGAGTTGTCAATAAAGTACAATATAACAGCAACAAAATCCATAGCTTCTTTTCTTGAAACAAAGTGACAAGTAGAATCATTAGCCCTCACAATTTCTTTGTCGATTTTTAATAGCAAATTAACAAGGCACTCTATCGTAATTTTGTTTGTGAATCGCAGTGATTGGGTCAGGAATGTGTTGTCCCTGGCAACCAACAGAGAGGTGCTAGTCGCATTTTGGGTAGCCAAACAGGATAAAAAAATAGTTGAATTCAATATACATTAACTAAATAAAACAAATTCCTTCAAACAAGTTGAAATAAGACTTTATATTATATTTTGCAATAATAAAAGATTGTACCTATTTGACCTAATGGCATGGTCATCATCCAGCATCTCTTTTCGGTTTTTTGAAAAATGTTTTTCATCTAAATTTTCCATTCTGAGAAATAATGACGATCGTAGTTTACCCTTGACTGTCATATCGCAGTGATAAACCAAAAAGGAAGAAAACATTTTTCATGAGGTAAGGAATTTTTTATAAGGACGTACTTTGAAGCTATATAGTGAAATTTATTACTTACTTTACTACTTAGGATGGCGATCAGATCATTGGACCTGTATTTTCAAGATGGGTTGACTTTGGCCAATAATATTTCAGTTTTGGGCGTAAAATTAATTTATTTTAGAGAGCAAAAGTATTATCCCCTTGCTTTTTTGCTTCCTTTGGTTGGTTGTTGGTATCATCCTTTAAACTAATAATTTATTGATGCCAAACCTGGCTTATACAAACTACTGTTTCCTACAAACAAATTTGTTGCATTTACGAAGCGTACTTTTTGGGTTTTTTACTCATCTACGGAATGCCGTAGAGTTAACGTTCAGGTGCCTTTAAGTTAATGAACAAAAGAACCCGAGAATAGTGATTTAAGCTTTTTAAGCTCATCTTTCTTGCTTTTTTGTCCTTTATAATGTATTGACGAGAACCCTCAAACCGTCATAGTGCCTAAACTATACTACTCTAGATTTAGCTCATGGCATATATTAGCTCAGAATAACACGTCAACGTAAATGCAAATAATTTACGTATTTGCTTAATCTTACGATAGGTGTTTGTGCTTATGTTAATGACGGGATATCATCGCGCACAACTCTGAGCTTAATGTGGTAAATATGCTGTGCACGGAGCAATAAGCACTTTTACTCAAAAACCTTGTCTTGCTGCAAATCGCAATCGAAAGCCTTATGAGCACCTTGATTGCCTTTACTCAGCAACCGTATGAAGCATGATACCTTTAAATCGACATTTTAAAATATTTAAACACATCGATGTCGAAACTTTTTTTTGTCATAAGCCAGTTGCCTTTAAATTTTTTTCTTTTTATGTTTGATTTTGTTTCTGGAAACGGACGTACTTTTGTGTTCGGCGATTAGAGCTATTGAATGTAGAGGTTAGCTCTAAACGGGCTTATTAACCCCAGCACGTTTAAGTTATGAAGCGAATTGTCCGGCCTTGGTTTATTTAACAAGAAACATATATGCATACTACTGTGCTATGTAGAACCAAAACCAAACGAATTACGGTAAAATGATTTTAGGTATTAACAAAAAAGCAAACGAGCTAAAATATAAAGGAATCATATATTTAAATAAAAATGGAATTCAGGAATACTTGAGATGGGTATTTGTTATCTCTTCTCATGCATTAGCAGCACTATTGTTTATCTTTTTAATGGTGCGTTTTCGTAGATACACTTTTTTCTGGAAGAGAATGCTTCTTTTACTAAGTTGGACGTGATATCGTAAAAGCATATCAGTATACACAAGAAACAATTTGAGTAATGTATGTTTACGGTCAATATAGTCGGATGGAATTAGAAAAATTGACCATTTTATTAGTGTTCAAAAGAAGCTAATTATGTCTATGAATATTTGTTGGCAAAAATATATAAATTCTCTCTGTAGTTACCATTTGCTTTCCTGAATAAGTTGTCGTGTTTACAAACTAAAACGAAAACTATGCATTTTTTAGTGTTCTGTTTTTTTTCAGTTAGTAATACTAAAACAGGAACCGTACTTTGTAAAGTTATAAACCAGAAACAGTAATTCAAAACAATTCAATACATGAAAGTATAGAGATGAAGACTATGGATAGAATAGATACAAAAATATCCCTATTTTTACATAGGTACACAATGATTACATTGTTTTTAAGAGGCAACGTTTCCTATTGCATTTTGGAAAAAATGCTTCCATTATTTTTTTCTTATAACTCTAGGTGCGCTAGCCGTTTGAAATGAACAAGTAAATAGAGTAAAAAATTATAAGCTTATGCAAACAGTTTTGCTTATAACAAAGGAAGTTTACTATATTCAATTTATTTTGTTTAAGAAAAATGTTTTCCGACTGTTATTGTTTAAAATTGTACTAAATCGCTATTTCAGTAACTTGGGCTATTATAGTCGAGTTTGGTGTTTTTACAAGACGAATTCCTGGTTGATGTTTGTCTGTTTTATATTTTGTTAACAAGGTATTGATATATATATTTAACATACCGTGAACAAAAACTGTAATCATAAAAACTTTTAAATTTAAAATTCTGTAAACGTTATAGATATAGTTATGTTCTCATTGAAATCTACTATCCTTCCGTTTGTTAAATACGCTGTTCAATTGTTTTAAGCCAATATATTTGAGAAAAACATTTCTAGAGTGGCAATTAGAACGTTTTAAGTAACTTTATTCAGTAGTGGTATTTTTCAAGACCCCGAATAATCGTGACATTTTCTTCGAAACGTTTTGAGCAATATTAAGTGTAACTGTTGAAAACAACAAATTTGATTATGTCACTCCCGGATTCAATCACCCAGGTGTTTGCAAACGAAATGGTAAGATGATTTAGACTTTTGTTAACTTCATTGCGAGCATCGGTGGGGAACACTGAGATGAATTGTTGTTTAATTAAGTCATATTTATCTTGGCAAACAGCACAAAAATACTTGTAACTTCTTTAATTTGAATTTATAAATCAGCGTAATTGTAATTTTCAGTTACTGGAACGCATCCTGGATTTAATAATTCATGACTCCATAGAAACATTACAAGCTGTTCGTCTGGTTGACAAAGCATGGTCGCATTCTGCAGCTTTACTGTTCCGTAAAACACACAAACCAATGTTTCATCTCAACGAACGCACCGTCGACCAATATCACCGCTCATCTTCTGGAGTGATAACATTTAACTTGAAACTGCATCGACTCTTTTTTGTTGAAAAAAACTACAGTACCTTTTTGAGATGTCTGTCGACTTGTGGCGCTGGACTACTTGAGCTAAATATAGATTTACCAAGAAGTATGGGAAGCTTTCCTTGCATTTTTCCGGCACTTGAGCTTCCAGCATTGAAGACTCTGATAATAACTTTTGACATTTTTCCAAACGAATATGAAACAATATTTTTAAATGCTTTGCTGAATGCGTCATGGAACCTTAGAACACTTCGAATGGGAAGCTTATTGGCTCCTACACCTGCTCCAGCTCAGGTCCAATATTTGACACTTCCTTCAACACTATGTACTGTAGAGTTGGCTTGCGGACTATGCAATAATGGGTTATCTATACTGACTCGCAATGAAATACCTACTCTTACAAAACTGACCATTAATTTGGATTTGGAGCCACTAACAAAAGGAATCCTTCATCACATTTTGATACAATATAGCAACTCGCTTAAAAAATTGAAATTGCTAAGGAACCCAAGCAGAGTAAGACAAGTCGAGTATTTTGTCTTACCTGTACTAAATGCTCTTACCCATTTGACAATGTCGCACACAAATTTGGAACTCGATACACAACTCGGAAATTTGGAACGAAAACTTCCGCAGCTGAAATCTATTCACATATACTGGCAATCTACATTAATGCTAGAAAAGTGGATCAATAACTCCAAATTTGTCTGTGTTGACACTTTCGGGATTTCAATCCAAAACGGAGAATTTACTCGGGAACAAATGGAAGCAATTTGCACTACATTTCCCAATATTCGACATTTGTATCTGATTTTTACCCATGTAGCTGAATTCGTTACATTAGAGTACATCTTTTCAAATATGACAAATTTAAACGGACTTCACATTGCAATTGATGGAAACGCTCTTGACTGTAATCCACTCTGCTGGGATACTATTTTGACAGGGACAACTAATGACTTTGTGCAAGGCCTACGTGCAAGTCAAGCATTTTGGCAAAATATTACGCTGTCCGAAGGTAGATACCCGTCAATAAGAAAATTGACAGGTAAGGAACCACAAATGATCATTCGAATGCATATGTAGAATGTGTGTATTACCCCTTTCCTTATTTCTTTAGATTTGCAAGATTTCAGCTTGCATACAAGAAACTCTCATTCCTTAAACCAGACGCCACTGATATCCGATGTCACGTTTCATTTTGCATTGCTGCAAATGCCAAATTTAAAATGGCTTGTATTAAAGGGCAGATTCCAAGTAAGTCATGAAAGAAAAAGAAAATGTATTTATCATGCAGTTCTATCGCATGCGGTGAAACAACAATGCTTTTCAACTTCATTACAGGCCTCAGATGAAATGGTCCGCCGATGGGAACATGATGGACGGAATATATCTCAATAAGAAACATAATCTGACACTCATAGATACATAAATTGAATTTACAGATGAATTATCAGTTTCATCGACAAGTAAAGATTAACATATTAATATGGGGTAATGTGAGATATTGGGTATCAAAAATATCTACTTTTAGTTTTACTTATAGACACAGAACAGAAGACTTGTATTGATCAGTTTAGTCAGATCAAATTAGTCCCTCCAAAAATTCGATTCGTAGAATAATATTAATAGATTTTTGAACTATTATTCTTTTCAAAGTGTATACAAGAACCTCTTACATTTTAGGCATTTGTGCTTATGACAATAGTAATGCATTTATAAAAAGAACGGTCATATAATATTATATTAAAATATTATTTAAATTACAAATATATTGTGCTACTTTTTGCATTATCCTTAATAAATTATAGACGGCAAATAGAANCTCTTACATTTTAGGCATTTGTGCTTATGACAATAGTAATGCATTTATAAAAAGAACGGTCATATAATATTATATTAAAATATTATTTAAATTACAAATATATTGTGCTACTTTTTGCATTATCCTTAATAAATTATAGACGGCAAATAGAAAAAATCTTGCAACAATTAAAAATGCCGCTACTAAATTAAAATTGAACTAGCTTCAATTCACCTAATGCGAAGCATTTACGAAGCTACGTTTATTATATGAAACGAAAAAAGGGCATCAAAGCTCAATGCATGGAATTGTTTGACAAGATATGGAATTATTACAATTGAATTTACTTAATATCGGCAAAGTTAAAAAACGTGAGAACAAATCTCATGAATTACATATTTGTCAAAAAAATATGCAATTGATAAAAAGTTACGGGCATGTTTCTATCCACAAGAGTTGAAGTTATATTGATATTATATTGTAAATAAAAACGCACGAGCAATAATTAAAACAAGCTTGCTTATGTGAAGTTCGCCTAAGAAAAAAAGGTCTTTGGTTGGTAAACCCGTCATTCACAAGAAAATAGGAGGTACATTTCCAATATCCATCACAAGCAGCTCTCAAATTCAACCATATTTTTCTCCCACTCCTGAATAACATCACATCTACGTACGCTTATTTTCTTCATGAAAATGTTACTGCTTTTACATACACTTCTAGTAGTTACAAATAAATGTAGGTACTATGCCTATTTTCATTATATTCTTCGTTTGAAATTCAACATGCCTATTTTTCTTGTATAAATTGAAAAACCAATTAGGGAAATGTATTCAGGCTTTACCATTGAAAACTGAATTCGAAATTACAAACTTTTAAGTGAAACTAGGTAGTAAAGAGAACATGTTTCTGTTACCTTCACGTTTGCTATAACATATCTTCTGAGCTGCAGATAATTATGATTGAACTACAACTATACATTGTTACCGTATAAACTTATATTTAGTAAATTCGTAAACTATTACGCATAACGAAACTGGATAAGTTTAAGAAAAGGATTCGGTTGTTTCCAGTAACCTTATATATCAGAAGCAGGCAACATAAGTTTATTGTGGCATTGCATACAGGGCACAGCAAATTCAATTCTCAGCATAAAGTTTGTCATTTTCTTCATTATTTAAAAATAAAATTCCTCACTAAACCATTCGATAAAGTTTATCCTACTCATTTCATATTACTATTGAATGATGCATTTTGTAGAACACTGCTAAATTTCGTTTCGATCGGTTTTGGATAGGAGCATAAAATACAATAGTGAAAATTCACCTCTACAAAATAAACGTTGTACTGAAATTACATAAATACTACGATTTTACATCAGACCATACTCATCGATTTGGTGAGGGGGAAAGTTGTTTTGAAGATAATGGTGGTGAATTTGTCAATCACTTTGTTGCTTGAAACCCAAAAATTAGGTCACCCTTTCCGTCAGTGTCAACTGTTTATGAAATTTAAACAAATTACAAATTGTAACAAAAGCTGAAATTCATTGCATTTCAGAATGATCAAGTAGAATGTTGATTTGATAACGTACAAAGTAAACTTGGTATGGGGTGGACATGAATATGTTTTCTAGGTCTAAAGTAGAAAACAAAATGCAAATAAATATGCTCCGCTTCCTTTCCGGGAAAACCGGATGCACATTTACATGAAAGATTTTACCATCCCAAACGTTCATTGATTAAATCCCATTACGCCACGGTTTCTACATACGATACTCAATTTCCTTCTCGATGCTCTTTACATAATTTTTCTCGACAATGCTTTTTCATTATCTTAAGTAGTAAAATGAAAAATATACGTGGAATACATGGTTCATAGGGCCTGTAAAATCAAAAGACAGTGTGGCAGGGACTTTTCGTTTCTAATATATTTCACCTTCATTCACCAGCATTGAACTACGAAAAGGTTTACAAAAATGAGATGTACTATGTACTCATGTCAAATTGAAGTTTCTTCATTAAAAAAAGTGTAGCGTACACAGCTTTAAATAAGAATTAATAATTCTAGGCTTTAGCACGCATAACATTGCATGCAAGTACAAGAATGCTTGTCTACTTCCGTTCAATATATATTATCTATAAAAGGAATGAACGTTCATGCTCAATATTGCCTAATTCTACTCAAGCTTTTGAGAAATGATAAGTGCCCGATACCTTTCTTTATTGACTGCAGTGCTTGCATTTTCAATGGTAATATGCGAAAAAACAAATAAAAACCGCATTTGCATTGCTTTGTATTAGTCCATTTTCGAATAAAATAAAAGGCTCAGAGCTTATGAAAAGCAAGCTGCGTTCGAGCTTAGCTAGAATCTTATGGGGTACTTCACATGTACACGTTTTCTCTTGCTGCGTACTGCACCACTGTGCATTCTAAATAACAATCGTTTCACGTATAGTATGAACAAAGTATATGCTCGACAACCCATATAACTTTTGGTGAGCTTCACTATTCTGTTTCTGTCAAATCGCCAATGGGTCCAGTCCATTCACATAAAAAAATTTACATACATTCATGCGATCAAATATTATGATAATAGGTACGTTCTCGATATTAGCTATGGTAAAGAGAAAGGTTACTTCCTCTGACATACCTAATCATTTACATGTTTAGGCATACAATTGGAGTAATACTAATATATACAATACTTTATGGCATATATTTTCTCCGGATGCAATTTATGCAATGCAAAACGATATCTAGTTTTCAAAGGAGTATAAATACTTATGGAAAGAAAGAAACCGACGTTCATTGTTTGGTTGTACTCCGGTGTTGACTGACCACGTCACTAGTTCTCTCAACCTTTTCTTGTTTTCAAGTTTTTTAATTTGTTTTTTTAAGTTTCTTAAAAATTTGTCTTCTCAGTTTTTTAAATATTAACATCTCGAGAACTGGGCCTTTGGATTGCGGTTTTCAAGGTAGGTAAAAAGTGTAACAAAATTATTTTCTTATTCTGGAAAGCAAGCGCATTATCATCATTAATTTGTAGTTCCGCTTAAACTTTTTGAATCAGTACGGTAGGAGTTAGGAATAGTTAGCAAATTATTGTAACTCTTGAATAAATTTACTGCATCATGTCTGCAAGACGAGGTTGCAGGTCAGGTGTTCGTAATAAAACTAGAAATGTAGGGGGGGCCTCTGAGGAACCAGGTTCTTCAAAGGCAAAGCAAATGCGCCTCGCTACTCATAGTTCTTCTCGATCTAGTTCGAGGGATTCAAATGAATCAAATCAAACCTTACTTGTTCCACGCAACGAGCCGGCTATTTTGGCTCCTAGAACAGTAGCAAAGGTAGTTCAAAAGAGTAATTTATCTCTCATTGCTACTTATGATACAAATCCACCTGTTCAGTTAAATAAATCCAATCTCTTGCAAGTTGAGGGCATAGTAGAATTGTTAATTGAGACAGATAAGAAAACAATACGACCAAATAACTCAGGTTTATATTTTGAATCTCGTACAGAGGCTAGAGAATTAGTTTATGTCATGATTTTTTTTATAAATGAAACTTCTGAAAATGCTCATATAAATCTATTTGATTTAGCACAAAATAAATTTGCTGGCAAAGGTATAGAGGCAAAAAACTGGAGATGGGCTTTTACTAAATGTCCTATTACTAGCTCTGGCTTCATTAACGCTCTACCACAGACTATTCAAAACTTTACAAAAAAGTGGAGTAGGGCAATGAACTACGATAAATCTGGTCATTATGCAGAAGAATTTGCACTTTTACTCTCGTTCATTCTTAACCTAATTGTTGTCGCAAAGTATGGCACGATTTCATCAACACCCAGACTAGCCAATAACGCTCAAACTTTTTTATCAAAGCACAACGAGTTTTCTCCAGTCCGTCTAAGTCTTGACTTTGATTGTGATACCATGAAACTTCTAGGGGCTTCTAAACTTGCTTTTCCATTTGCTCCATCTGTAAATGAAATCTCTAGAGAAATGGCATCTGTTAATTTTGAATTAAAAGATGATGATCCAGTAGACGTCATGCTTGATAAAATGAGGGATGCAAAGGTTTTGGCGGAAAAATCGAAAGAAAGGTTAGCAAAATGCAGAAAACTTAGAGAGCAGGCTCTAGAACTTTTGAGAAGCTATGATTCACAAATAATGCAGGAAGAAAAGGTATATCACCAATTACCTAGTTTTTGCGAAAAAGTTCGGTTAGCTGTTAAAGTAGGCTCTGCTGTACTTGCAGATGTCCATAAAGACAATTACAGCATTCTTTCTGAGTACGTTGACGATAAACATAAAACGGCAGACAGTGACGTTAACTTTTTCCTTGAAAACTATGTAGGCAAAAATGTACAACCTAGAACTATTCAAAAACTTCATTCGTCGACTTGTCAAAAAATGCTTCAAAATGACTTGGCTGTGTCAGAAGATTCTGACTCCAACAGCACCACAAGTCATAGCTCTAGTAGAGAACTTTCTCAAGCCAGCACTAATAATTCTAGTTCTCCCGATTCATCAGAGGGGAATAACAATGCAACTGAAACAGACAAAGATTCTAGCCCGCATGAAAGTGTCATAGATACTGCACATGGTACATTAAATGTAGAAATCCTCGCACCCGAAATAACTCTTCAAATCTTAAACGAGGATGTTGCATCAACTTCTCAACAATCTTCAAATAATGTGGAAGTGACTGCTGCCACAAATCCCATAGCCAATGAATTAGATGAATATATACATAACGAGTTAGACTATAATGAGGATGGCAATGAACTTTTTGATACTTAACTACTCATTGTAATAAAATTTCCGTACAACTGATAAACTAATCCTCATTCAAAACTCATTTTTCTACGTATATTTTTAAAAATTTTAATATCATAACCTAAAGTAACTAAACTATAAAACTCAAAATAATATATGATCATTCTCATTTTAAATTTTATAATTTTCAAATTTTTTCGTACCTATTTAATTTAAAAAACTTAAATACTGCATTTCAATAGCTTTTTCTATTAATTTTTAAAACTTTCAAATAAAGTAAATAATAGGTAACAAATTTTACTGAATACTTTTTTACATAAAAAAATTGTATTTTCTTGTTACGCTGCTACTTGAGCTTCAATTGTAAGGCACTTTTATGAATATTTAGGGTTTTTGGCTGTTTACAATTTTTACTTATATTGCTTAGATACTGTTGACATATTTATCTATATACCTTAGAATGATTCGGCAGGACTTAATTGTCCTCGTCCAAGCGTGCTGTGCATACGTAGACCTGGTGTGTGAATGTGGCAGGGCTTAATTGCTCTCGTCCAAGTGTGTGTGTGGCAGGATTTAATTATCCTCGTCCCAGCGTGTGTTCATTGTTAGTTAGACCTGGCAATTTTGGTGTGTGAATGTGGCAGGGCTTAATTGCTCTCGTCCAAGTGAATGTGTGGCAGGATTTAATTATCCTCGTCCAAGCGTGTGGCATTTATCATTATCAGGTGCTGTATGAATGTGTGCGCGAAAATGGGTATATTAGACAAATATGTCAACTCTTCTTTTATTTTTTAAAGCCGACCTAAACATAATTCATAAATTTGCGCTACAACAAAAGACGCGGTAGCAGCGTAATAAAAGCGTACAATACTTAAAATTAATACAGTAGATTTTTTCAAATCTTTTTTTTGTTTGTTCGTTTTAGAACATTTTCAAATCTAGTCACCTAATTACTCTAGTCAAGTACTTTTAGTTTTTCCAGTCATTACTACAATAGTTTACTTTTCGGTTTTTGAGGAATCTCTTAAATTTTAGAGATTCCTCCGTAGAATCACGCGGTTTTTTGGACACACTTGATTTTACTCAAGGTGTCCTTTTAGACTCACTCGGTTTTTTTTAAATAATTAGACTCACTCGGTTTTTTTTAAATATTAGACTCACTCGGTTTTTTAAATATTAGACTCAATCGGTTTTTTTAAAATATTAGACTCACTCGATTTTTTAACTATTAGACTCACGTGGCATTTAATCATTGAATCAAATTTAAATAACCTTCGTCAGGTAAATAATCTTTCACGCTTGCTTTCCAGAATAAGAAAATGTATGTACACTTTTTGCCTATCTTGTTTTCAGCAATTCAAATGTCCAGATGTCAAATCATATTTTTAATAAAAGTTAAAATAAATGCACCGGAGTACAACCAAGCAATGAATCAACCTTTTCCCATTTCTTCTCTCTCTCTCTATCTTTTCCTTTCTATTACTTTGAGTAGTTATAATTTTTTTTTTGGTTCAATAAATAAACTTCAAAACATATTTTCTGTGTTTTTATTTTTATTAGCATCAGTTAATACGTTCAATCAAATGACGCACTCTGTTATCATTACCTGCATCGTTTAGGCACTTTTTAAATTTTTTCATGATCAAATTTCACTGCTTCTTCATCATCATAATTTATTTCAGCTCTTAACCTCTGACAAGGAAGGAAGACCACTACAATATCGCTCGAAAGGTCAAAAGAAAGGTCTCTTCATCAAATACTTTATGCACAAAATAATGCATTATTTTGCTATTATTCATAGTTCATATTAGTATTTCTATATTTTTCCATCCCAGCCCAAAGCTTTCATTGCATTGGATGTAATAACGCTCTTTATATTTCTATCGAAAAACTGGCTTGGTAAAAATGGACCGTACGTTGCAAGATAAACAGAAATTATGATCCCTTCGATTTTGTTGCCTGGAAAAGGTTTAAATTTGTTTCATCGGCTGGTTTAATTATCTTGCAAGTACAATTTAAAATAGCATGAAACGATAGCATCAGGTAGCACTGTTTTTATGTTTCAGCCATCACATTTATTCATTTTCAAAATTTTAAAAATTCTCTTTCGTTCTTTGGAACATTTTGCTGACCTGTTGCTACTACGCATACGCTACTGATAATAAACATAGTAATATGTCTACAATTTGCTGTTTTACTAACGAAATTAATTTTTGCACCCAAAAACATACGCATAAGCATTGATGTTGATCTGACAGGAATAGAAATGAGCAACATAACGGGACGTAGTATTGTA
>JAANSP010001972.1:0-13836 GCA_036850745.1 Homidia socia | reverse complement strand
CAATCGTAAAAACCGTAACCACTGGAATGGATTCAAAAAACCGTATTTTATGAATGAAAAAATGAGTAAATTAATCGAAACCGGATCTGGAAGAACTTGTTAAACTTTGTAAAAAAAATGTAAAACTCAACACAAGAAAAAAAATTCTAAAAAATAAGGCCCGATTGGCTAAAAAGCATGTATTATGCATGCTCCGTTGCGCTATGACGCATTTCCTGTGTTTTGTACTTTTTAAATCAAGTTTTTTTCAAGAATTAACGAAAATTTTTATTTACTCATAAATGCTAGCTTTCTTTAAAAAATATTTTCTTCCATTTTTATTCTCGGATGTATAATTTTCTAAATAACTCTGGGGCTACTTAATCCCGCATAAGAGCCTCAAGTCGTTCGCAATTTGCTGTGGTGTAATCCGTTTGAACAATTGGACACAAAAACTCCAGCTTGCATTCTGTTGTGATACACTCCTCAGCGTCATCATAGCTCATTTGCCATAACCTTTTAAAATAAAGTTAAATGTTTTAAATGTACAGAGTGCAGAATGATTTCAAACAATTTTTATTAAGCTTTTTCTTTAAAATAGCTTACCGATAATATTTTTGAAAGATAACGTCATCTTGCGCCATTCTCACTACCAAATCGTAAAGGTCGGCAGGTCGGAGTGACCTGAGCACATACTCCTCCTTGGCACTATACTCTTTAAAAAGTGTGGGTGCCTTATCCACTCCATCTTGATTTGCACGGGAAACGTTATAAATCCATGCTTCGTAATTGACAAGCTCCCAAGTAGCAGCGCTTCCATCCTCCCTTTCTTCTCCATCGGCAAAAAATACTTTGTACCTACAGTAGCGGTTGAAAGCAATTTTGAATAAAATTTTTCCTCAAAAATCGTTTAAAACAACCATATTGAAAAATGTACCCTGGGTTGATGAATGAGTAGGGAGTCACACTGGTAGTGATGTAGAGTGATCCAGTAGGTCTTGGGGGATTTTCGGTCATGTCAAAAAAGATTCTCAGCTCGTCGTTGTGAGTATGTCCATAAAATTGGGCGCGGATGATGGCTTCGTACCTGTTAATTAATGCCCCATATTTTTCACTCCAGTAATACCAGCAATCATCGGAGCCTGGTGGAACATGACCAATTATCCACACCACCTCATTATTTTTCTCTGCCGCATCCAAGGTGTCGCTAAACCACTGAAGCTGGTTTTCAGGATCTTGAGGGCTGTGGATAAGCCAAAAGTTCAGGGTGTAGCAAAAGTTGGTGTTGAGAGCTATAATTCGGAAACCTGGTTTGTGGAGTTGTGTGTAGTAGCCACTTTTTCTGAAGGTGACTTGCGACTCGGGGGTCAGTGTTCGCGAAAACTCGTCGGCAAATGTGTTATACACCCAGGAAATATTATACTGTGGATGAGCAGCGGTAACTTCACTTGTTGGAAACAGGTTACAAGGGGTTGGCTCATGATTACCTATGCATGGATAAATGGTCTTGTCGCCAAATTCCTCGCGTAAAACACGGAACGCTTCTGAATAATGGGCCAAGTTATCTTCCTTGGTGTAGTTCCAAATTTGATGATGCGTCAGATCTCCAGTCATGATAACAAAGTCTGCATCAGCGTGCCTTGTAGCAGCGTCTTTGAGTATTGTCTCCACGCCTGAAATTGGCATGTCACAATTTCTGTAGTCGCCCCAAGGTCCTGCTGATATTGAGGCATTAGAAGGATCGTCTCTATCCCCTGCTCTGCAACACAAATAATCATCACATGCAGCCAAAGACCCGGTGGCGTAGTGCAAATCTATATGGATATCTGCCAAGTGGAGAACTTTTGTGGTGGTAATGTTATTGGGTACAAGGGGGCGGTCCAAAAGTGGTGGCTTATCTCCAGCTACACGCACATGCCAATTAGTCATGGATTCATTTACAGCTCTGCAGTCGCGGTCTGTAGTTCCGCCCAAGAGCATTCCACAGATATCAAATCGGTTTAGCCAGTCGCGTTCCCGATAAATGAAAAGCAGAGGGTCCATGTACTCGTCGACAACGTCGTCGCAGACCGAGTCGGAAACAATTTCAAGTGTTTTGCATAAATTTTTGACGCTGCTGGCGTATTGCTTCATCAGAGTATCCTTGTTTAATCCAGCTTAGTAAATTCAGCACCACAAAACGACAAGTGGTGCATGTCAGGGAAGCCTTGGGTTTTGGGCGCAGGCTTGTGCTGAACAGGGCGTTTGAAATTGCTACCCGTAGCTCATTCCTGCGTTTTGGACACGACAAATATTTTTTACATACAGTTTTATTATTGGTTATGCATTTAACGCCTATCATTTAGCTTACTTGTAAGGCAGCAATCCATCAGCAACAATTTGTTGTTCTAGTGGCGTAACACCAACGGAAACGCCAAGCCACGTTAAGGCAAACAACAGTGCCACTGATACAGATACAGAGATCTTCATGGTGGTATAAATACCAAAGTCTACCAGAGCGTGGTACAATAAGTGACAATGCTGCTGGAAAAGCCACTGGCAGAATGTTCTACCCGGAGGAAGAATATATTATATTATGGCTTCTACAGGAAAGTTCAAAGGCTCCACGACAGGGAGATAACGTAAATGATAAGGCAAGCGTCAATAACCACTTCTTGTGAAATTCATTTTGAAGGTTATAAGCTCTTATTATTATAAAAGTACGATTTGCAAATTTACCCAATCAACGGAAATTTTATTTTCTACGAAATAGCCAACACGTGTGGCGTCGAGTGGCAGTGATATGCCAAAAACTATATGCGTATCTGTTTATGCACTTTTTTAATATGATAATAACATGATAAGGAATAAAAGCCTACTCAATCAATCCATCAATCAAGTATTAGTAATCAATAGCAATAATAATTATTTTATTTCTTATCTAAAATTAAGTTTACGAAACTGACTTCATATGATAAGGCAAGCGTCAATAACCACTTCTTGTGAAATTCATTTTGAAGGTTATAAGCTCCTATTATTACAAAGTACGATTTGCAAATTTGCCCAATCAGCGGAAATTTTATTTTCTACGAAATAGCCAACACGTGTGGCGTCGAGTGGCAGTGAGGTGCCAAAAACAATATGCGTATCTGTTTATGCACTTTTATAGTATGATAACATGATAAGGAATAAAAGCCTACTCAATCAATCCATCAATCAAGTATTAGTAATCAATAGCAATAATAATTATTTTATTTCTTATCTAAAATTAAGTTTACGAAACTGACTTCAATACTGAACCGCTCTGTCCATCTCGTTTTAACAGCCATGAACTGTTGGGGGAAATACCTACTTTATAGCAAGCATCTTCCCAAATAGGTGTACTAATGCTAAGTGCTTTGTCTGTTCCTACTTTTAGTACGTCCAAAAGATAATTGGGCTCCTTTATCAATTGGAGCATTTGAGATCGAATTGGCTTCAGGTACTCAACAACTGCTTCGGCTACCACAAACTTATACTTGCCCGTATCCAGGTGCGTGACGGATTTACAAATATCTTCTGGTGTTTTCCCGGTACATAAAGAGTGGATCATAATAAGGTTGGATACACCGGGTCGAGTTTCAGGGTCGTATGTGACGGCTGAAGTAAAATCAGTTACTGCCTTTTTAATTTTTTCTACAATTTCATCCGGAGAGTCCGAAAGGCCAATACGACTTTTTGGGTCGGGTTCAGACTTGGACATTTTACCCTCTGGTTTTCGCAAACTTCTGAGTCGGCACCACATTCCATCTTCCAAAATGATTTTTGGGATGTTGAAAGTTCGACCGTGGATTCGGTTGAAGCGTTGAGCAATGTGCTGCGCAAATTGGATTTGTTGAATGTTGTCCTCTCCAACTGGCACATGAGTAGCACTAAAAATGAACAAAAACATAATTGCAATAATTGCATATTGACAAATGATGATGATAACAGATAAAATAAAGATAAGCATGAAAAGCTACGTGTATATACATACTTGTAAAGTAAGATGTCAGCAGCTTGCAGGACTGGATATGTGTACAGGCCCAATGGAATTTCTTTCAGTTTCTTGCTTTTCTCCTTAAACTGTGGTAACTGTCCAAGACGTGGCATTGTGGTAAGGCAGCCCAATACCCAAGCTAGTTGAGCATGCAATGGAACCTGAAAAATTGAACCAATTCAGCAAACATTTTTTAAGATTTATTTATGACACAATGCATGTTCTGTTACAATGCGCACATTATCGTTATGGCCAAATTACATGTGACTGGAGAAATAGAATAGATTCTTTGGGATCAATCCCACAAGCCAGTAAAGTAGCCACCGCTTGAAAAATATTCTTTTCCAATGCATCCCTTTCCTGTCAATAAAAATGAAAAAACAGATATAAGTACGTTTGTTTTCAATGACTTGCCATTTCCTATTGATAATCATCAGATTTTCGAACAAATATCGAACTTTTACCCACCTGTGGTATTGTTATTGCATGGAGATCAACCACACTATACATACAGTCTTCATACAAACCAGCCTTCTTCTCGTCTTGATATCGTACCCACTGACGAATAGCACCGAAAAAATTCCCTAAATGAATCTCTCCCGTGGGTTGAATTCCCGAAAGTACTCTTGCAGGACCAATATGTTGTTCTCGTTGACCAACTTGACATTCTTCATCGTAGATTTTGTTAATATTATTATCAGAAGCACTTTTACTCCTCCCACCGTCACCGGCACCCCCTGTGGTGGATTCCTTAATTCTACTAGCAGTGTGAGGTGGGCTAGGAGCTTTATCAATTTCCTTGAAATAAGTGGAGGACGACGCTATAAAACGTCCACAGATACATTTCTGAAAGCCACCAATCTTTTTGATACCAGCTAATGCATCTTTTGTCACTCTTCTCGGACTTATCAACTTGGTCAACATTGACATGATGACGATATTGAAAGCAAATAACAACTTTTCTAGTTTAAATACCCAAACAGTTAAATTTTTTTGTACAAATCTTCAATCACTTACTTTTATAACCCATTCCACTAAATTCTTTCAGCTGCAGCTGATGAAACACTTTTCAATCTTTCAATGCATGTGCTTATTGTGCTTAGGTATCTTTATGGAACATGGGTGTTTTACGGGCAGGGGTATACCAAATTTTTTATTTTCACGCAAATAATAAAATAATACAAAACTTAAGTTTCACAGGTATTTTTTCTAAAGAAAAAATCAATTAACTGAATTTAAAACAGTTTTTGATTGTTGACTTAATACAGCAACGTGAATATTGAGCATTTCAAATTTCAACCTAAGAAAAATCCCCTCTTAGTACGCACACATGGCGAGCATGCACTGTTTACAGAAGCCGACAGAGCAGGAGCAGAGACAAGCACAAAAAGGAAAACAGAGAATTGAGAACAGACACATGATCAAGTTTTTGGAGAACAGCTTCAAGAAGGCTTCGTTCATTCACTCCATAACCATCGTCGACTCCAGTCACTCCAGTAGCAGTTTCAGTGTTTCAGTGCTATTTACTACTTTTAAGCCTTTCCGTTATAATTGAAGTCTCGCAGCTCAGTCGTCTTTAGAAGGTCACCAGAGAAAAGTGTAGTTTTTCTGTTGTTTTCTTTTGTTTACCGTGACTTTGACCTGTTATCAGTGGTACCTGTCATTCTTGTTGTCAGCATGAGGCTACCTTTTCATCTGCCACTTGGGGGACTGTGTAGAATTGTGTTTAATAGAACTAAAACCGCCCATTTCTCAAGTTTCAGACCCTCTCTTCTCGTTGACAGGATGAGGCTACCTTTTCATCTACCACTTGGGGGGATGTGCAGAATTGTATTTAATAGAACTAAAGCCGTCCATTTCTCAAGTTTCAGACCCTCTCTAAATAACGGAAACAGTGATCAGTGCTTTGCCAGTTTAAATAGAAATAAAATCATGTCGTTCAGTAGTAGAAATTATAACTGGAAACAACATAGAACATTGTCCACGTCATCGGTGCTTCACGCTAAGGCTGAGATGTAAGAGAAGTATATTTTTTCACTGGTTACATGCATATATTATTTCCAGACGAGTCAACGTTTCTTACACTTTCAACTTTGATAAAATGATAACCGTCAGCAGCCCAGAAAAAACTAAATTTAGTGTTATGCACGTATTCATGACAAGTGATGCATTATTTATAAGATGGGATTATGAAAAATATTTTTTTTTCGAAACAAGATTTACGATAAGAACCTCATCGAAGCCATTCGCGTCATTGCAGATGCGAGGAAGAGAGTCTGTCAAGTCATTAAACTGAAAGATTAAATATTGGTTTTGGTTATGCTGCTTTTTATCAGGGTAGACGTCACATTTATAACGAGTGATGGAACAAAGCTAAAAACAAAAGGAAAAGTTGGAGATAATCTTTTGGACGTTGTGGTAAATAATAATGTAGATTTGGACGGTTTTGGTGAGTCAAATATAATATATTATTATTACGCAAATAATGTTGGATGTGGATGCAAATTTGAATTTTTCATTTTCAACATTTTTTAAAAAACGTTTAGGTGCTTGTGAGGGTACACTTGCTTGCTCAACATGTCATTTAGTTTTCAAACAGGCCGACTTTGACAAAATAAAGGACAAAGTAACCGACGAAGAACTGGATATGCTTGATCTTGCGTATGGTCTCACTGACACGTAAGCACTAATCATGCAAAATGATTGGGAAATGTACATATATTTTGCATACAATTCATTGAAAACAATAAATTCATGTATATTATTTTTATACTTTGCTCAGATCTAGACTAGGATGTCAAGTTACGCTAACCAAGGAACTTGCTGGAGTGGAAGTTGTCGTTCCAGCTGGTGTAAATGATGCAAGAAGTTAACATTGGTACATTATTACTCTTAGCAATTCGATAAAAATAAAAATAGCATTTCCACTTTGTACTTAGATTACCACGAAATATGTTCGCCTTTTCAATATTTTCCAAAATATACATTTTATTTCCTTATATAGCATCCATTAAACAAGGTACAATAAATTGTCAGTTTTATTTATCATCATATAGAGAATATTTACACGCACAAGTATACGTATAAATGGACACTTAGGTTAATGGTCTTGATACAAGTAATAGGGTTTACGTAGCATTATTATTTTTTAGTCAATTGAAGCAGGACTCGTTGTAGGGGGTTTAATAGTGGTAACTAAATAAGCCGGGGCACTTTGAACTTGTGGAGTAAATCCGGTGGATTGCGCCTGATGAGGATATTCGGTCATAAATGGTGCAGTTGGTACTCCGTCGCCGTATTCTCCATCCCACTCCCCAATTTCCTCTGCTCTACCATCTCTAGCCATCAAGCCCAACGTTTTCTTTAGCATCAACTCATTTTCCGTATCGTCATATCTCCCTTTCTCCATTTTCGGTGCATCCTGTTTTAACCCTTCCGTGCTCAAATTATACGCTCCAACCCTACCCATCCGTCGTAAATAATAGTCATGTGGTACGCAGCTGGGGACTCTGGGGAAGCTAGGATCTCCAAATCCTTTCTCCTTTTGAAGTCTCTGAATTTCATCAAAAAGAACTCCTTTCTTCAAACCAAATCTCAAAGCCCATTTGTACGACTGCTCTGCCAACGCCTTCTTTTCCTGCATCATGCTACTCAGTGCCAAGTGACCCCAAGCAATGGGATTCGTGCTGTCCAAGCGATTTGCTTCAGAGAATGCGGACTCTGCCTGATCATATTCTTGTCTCTGAAAGCATGCACTTCCTGGATTTAAAAAAATGCAAAAAAAAATAAAAATTTTTTTTTCATCCATCGGACATTTCACACAAATTGTGACCCTTACAATAAAAACGTTACATCATTTTGTCATTTAAGTAATAATTATTCTTTACCAAGTGCCAGCCACATGTAGGGCGTGGGATACTTGCTGACCCCGTGAAGAAACACACGTTTGGCTATTTTGCTCTTTCCTTGGTCTAATCAAGCGATTTGCTTCAGAGAATGCGGACTCTGCCTGATCATATTCTTGTCTCTGAAAGCATGCACTTCCTGGATTTAAAAAATTCAAAAAAAATAAAAATCTTCATCCATCGGACATTTGACACAAATTGTCAAAAAACGTCGCATCATTTGTCATTTTAATAATAATTTATCATTTACCAAGTGCCAGCCACATGTATGGCGTGGGATACTTGCTGACCCCGTGAAGAAACACACGTTTGGCTATTTTGCTCTTTCCTTGGTCTAATACCAATGATCCATATCGAAGATACAGCAGGTGTCGGTTTTCATTTGTATGGGGCACTCTGAGAGCTTTCTCGTAACTGATGATAGCTTCTTGTGTGNTCATTTGTATGGGGCACTCTGAGAGCTTTCTCGTAACTGATAATAGCTTCTTGTGTGTTGCCCATCACGTAATAACAGTGACCCTCCAGTGCAAAATACATACCATTCTGGTACAAATGACACGCATTAATCAACTAAACCGGTAAATTAATGTTGCAGGAAAGTTAAACTAAACCGCTCAAGTCTGTATAATTCTCTTACCGTATTATCATATTCAATAGCTTCCTTGACGAGGGGTAATGCTTCTTCTTCTCTTTGTCGAAGATAGAGTGATAAGGCTCTCAAGTAGAGAAACTGAACGCTTCGTTTTTCGTAAAAATACAAATGCTTTGCAAGCACTCCGTCTACAAACTGAAAGTAATAGTAATTATAATTATTTTCAAAATATCAACGAGAACATTTTTTTTAAATATTAAAGTCACTACATGCATACATCAAAAAGTCTCAGGTTGAGAAGCAACTGGGCAGTCCATATTAGCTCTGTTCCCAACCGATCCGTTAATTTCGGCACTTGAGTTCTTGCCTTGAGCTTCAATTCTTTAACTATGCCGTCTATTTCAGATTTTTTTTAAATATAAAAGTCACTACATGCATACATCAAAAAGTCTCAGGTTGAGAAGCAACTGGGCAGTCCATATTAACTCTGTTCCCAACCGATCCGTTAATTTCGGCACTTGAGTTCTTGCCTTGAGCTTCAATTCTTTAACTATGCCGTCTATTTCAGAAGTGTTCTGGATGGCAGCAACAGCAATCCCCTCTGATGGTTTTACAATGTCCACCGATGAGCGCTTATTATTATTACTATTGCTGCCATTTCGTTTGCTCTTTGAACTGGTGCTTAGTACATCATTATTTGAAATCGTGTTTTCTGTGGCTTGAGAGTTGGCTCCACTTTGAGCGTTAGATCCACCGCCACCCGATCGGTTGCTGTCTCTCCTACTATCTTGATTGATAATTTTGTCGTACTCTTCCTTAATCTGAAAATCTGTAGCAACCCCATCATCTTTTGGAATGTATACGTTGTTGTATGCTTGAGCATTGCTTCCCGTTTTTAGTTTAGATCCTCTCTTTCCACCAGAAGCCGAAAACTTTGTTGGACTTCCCGACGACTTTTCCAAAAGATAGTCGATGGTCAGTAAATGCTGCTCCAACTTTTCCGAAAATTGAGTCACATTGAAGGGGGACTGAATGGAAGGTACCAAAGGGGGTAATTCCACTTCTTGGGGCGAAATGTCACTCAGCGTTTCAGTAAATGAAAACTTGGGACCGTTGGAAGATGCTTGTGGCGGAACTACCCCAAATTGCTCAGTGGAGGACATTGGAGCAGCAGGTATATCTGCTTTGCCAATGTTTTCATTCGAATCAATGCTGGAAAATTTCTTGGTTTTTTCAGCGGAAGGTGAGGCGGTAATCTGTGCATCATCATCCACTCCTACTACAGACCGTTTCAAATTAACGTCCTGCTTTTTATCAAGCCCATCCGCCTTATTGTGCGACATCCTTTGCTTACTTTTCTTGGTCAATTTCTTGGCTGCGTTTGGGTTTACTTGCTGAATCTCAACAACCTGAAGGGGTTCCATCGGATGCACTTGAACATGCTTTTTGGAAGTTTCGGGTGGGGAAGGATGGCTAACGGGAGAATCCAAATCGTGAGAAAACTGCTGCATATTGAAAGGCTTCTTGGCGTTGTTCAAGGAAAAAAGCTTTTCAAGGTCCTCCGTTGTGTGACCAGTAATGATCCTGTGAGCGTAGGCTGCCTTGCGGAAAAAGTAATCTGCGGCAATGTGATTTCCAATAATGCTGTTAGCAATACCCACAATGACTAGTATTTCAGGCGCCATCGGATAAAGTCCCAGGGCAGCGCCTAGACACTCCAACCCACGCTCATCACCGTGTCGCACAGAAATCATCCCAGAAATGAGAAGCGCATACAAATGAAGAGGATCTTTGCGTAGCGCTTCTCTTACTGCAATTTCCGCCATGCGATCATCCCCTCGCGCGAGCCACATGATTGCAAACTCTGTCCAACAACGGGAGCTTTCATTGTCCCTGCAAATGCGTTGTAGGTGAAGCTTATGACAAGTCTCCAAGTCCCCCTGGGCAAAGCTCTCCTCCGCAAATATTCCCAAATCTACAATTTGACGATTGTGTAAGCTAATCTTTGAAATGTCTATGGTTGGACTGCAGTTGCTTTGTTGGAGAAGGCGGTCCAGGTTACTTTTGAGGGGATCTGTTTCCTGGAGGGTAGCCGCTTTCAAAATGTCATTCATCTCATCCACCAGATACACATACATGTCATGAAGGTAACTTTGAAAATCACGATGATTGTGAAAACCGGAAGGTCTCAGGTTCAGGCACTTTTGCTGCACAATGTTAGAAATGGCGGTACGCAAGTGCTCACGAAGAACCAAATATCTGCCGCTGGCATTCAAGTAAAAAAGAAAGCCCTTTTGGAGAGTTTCATTGGAAGCAGGGTTTGACGTGGAATGCTCTGCACCACCATCCTGTCCATTTTGAAGAACGTCCTTCCAATAACATTCAGAGAATTCGTGGGAGATTTCAGCTGCTGCTTCTAAAATTGCCTTTCTGTACATTTGCTGAACAGAGGTGGAGTTCATGAGTTTACGACGTGATATTTCAGCTGCTGCTTCTAAAATAGCCTTTCTGTACATTTGCTGAACAGAGGTGGAGTTCATGAGTTTACGACGTGAGAGCTCACGTTTTGGCAAGTATTCGTCAACTCTGGAAAATAGGGAAATTCGAGCATAAATCACTGTAGGGGTCCGGACTATTTTATTTATTTGTTCGTCTGAATTCTGAATTTTATTATTTGGAACTTTTTTTTTATATAAAGGTTTAAAAATACTTATTACACTTTGGAAATCTCCGGACTTTTGTAGCATGGAACAATGGATCTCATCATTGAAATTTTAAAAACAAGGAACGGATTTCTTTCAATTGCTGCTTAAAATGTTTATTACACTTTGGAAATCTCCGGACTTTTGTAGCATGGAACAATGGATCTCATCATTGAAATTTTAAAAACAAGGAACGGATTTCTTTCAATTGCTGCTCCTCCCCCTCCTGTTTCATTTCCACCTTGTTCATCATGTAACTTGCCACTTCTAGTAGTTTCATTAGCGGGGACTTCTGAGCGCCGTGTGAATGAGCCACGATTCTTGGATACGTCCGGTTGAGATGTTTGCACACCTTCAAGACTTGGTTTGCCAATTAGCTTAGTACCGGCGTTACCAATATTTTGGGGCTTGCTGTTGTTTGTTTTCACCTTTGAATTTCTAACAAATGATGACAAAAGAGGCTCTGGAAGTACAGACTCGGTTACGCACGTTTTGCGCTGCAGCATGTCGTTGGAAAAGGGGTGCACGTGGCAGGAAAATCGGGCCGACTTCCTTCCAGGGTAGACTAAACAACTGAGGTCAACAAATGCGAGACCATGAAAAATCAAAGTGTATTCTGAGGAGGGTCCTGACGATGGCTGACCAAGCTCGGACATGATCATTTTGTCGTTGGAGTCATTGCTGGATGTCGCGGACACACCAAAACCCTCCTTTTTCTTTTTGGGGGTAGTCTTCTTTTTCACAGCAACAGAGACTTCAATTGGCCAAACTGCATTCTGGGCTAAACGACCCAGCATGTTTCGATACGCGTCCACAGACAGATATTTTCTACGTACTGAATTCCAGACCAGTCGTGCCTCCCCTGTTTCGCTTAATTCTATAAAATCTTCTCGACCATCTCCAAAAATTTCATGTTCACCTTCAACGCTAGATTCCATTCCATCAAATAATGTGTCATCAGCCATTGTTGTGGCTTCAAGTGGCGTGTCAGGGGAAAATTCTTTCACGGACGCCCAGTGTCGAGCCTCTTTTTGTTGTGGCAAAAATTGAACACTGCGGCGGATGTCCGCACCGACATTATTGTCCTGATGGGGTAAACCCATTAGTGTAGCATGACTGTGTGAACGACTCGTTCTACCTGCATTTCCTACTGTTTGTGTTCCTTCATCGACTGATACCCTCCGTAATGTAGATTCCATCAAGAACGCTTCCCGATACCTTCCTCCTGGAAATCTGAGAACAGGTTCAGTTTGAGAATATGGCAATGTCATAAACACCTGCATATCAGCATGGCTATCAGCAATGGACACATTTTGCTGAACTATTCCGGGAAGATTGTGAAGACCCTCGCAGAGAATTGTCATCATGTTTCCCTGCAAAAGTTGATTGCCATCAGGAAGACCTCCGGTACATTTCAAGAGTCAATTGAAGAAGCGGAGGCACGCCAGAGGGTAAAAAGGAGATTATTGAAGCAGGATGCTGAGTTTTCTCAGGAATGACCCAGGGTTCAGTGTGTTCCAATATTTCATCCATTTTGTTATCCAAAATGCGACCCAAGTCAAGGCAGATAAAACCCACTGGGGACAGATTTTCATAAGCCTCCGGGTCAATTTCTTCTGTGGCGTGACAAAGATGAACTACCCAAAAAATGTTACAAAAACTTTTAATTTATATTTTCCATTTTTATAAATAATGATTTGTATGCGGCTTCCTTTTTTCTCTCTTTTAACTTACACTCAAGAGGATTGTCAATCATATCTTCAAACTTGATACAAAAGCTTATTTCATGGTTAAGATATATATCAGGGTTTGTTCTTCGCTTGGTTCCTTCATTCCGACCGTACGTTCCTAATGTATTCAAATTTACGTGTCCGGATGGAAAATAACCGTACACCTGTCCCATGTATATGACTCGAATTATAAATTCTCCAGGTTTAGGAAGTTCTTCAGTTCCCTTAAAAATGTTTGCAGATGAGAACGTTATTAAGTTACCTAATTTGTACCATATTTAACAAGATAAATTCTAACAACTATACATATCATTCCATTCCAACTATGTATACCAGATTTTTTATATTATCCAGTCGTAGGAAAATCTCCACATATTTTTCCGCGTCAAATGGAATAATGGAGGCTCGACAAGGACGGGGATTGGCATTAGATGATCTTTTGTGTTGACCATATTTGAATGCTGTATCTGGAGAACGAAGCGTATCGCCAATCTTGTTCTGACGATTATTATTGAAATGTTGGGCGCTTTGCTCTGGAGCATTTTTTGTAAAATCAGGGAGATAACCTTCGTTCAATGAGCCTCCCTTCATGTTTGCAAAATTTTTGTATGAATTAATGTGATTGGATTTGATCGCTGAACTGGAAATAATGAAACGCGAGAAACGAGAAAAATAATATCTCTACAAGATTATGATGCATGCAGCGAGCAAGAAGAATACCGAGGAAAGAACCTCCAACCTCCCATGAAAAAATAATCTGCATTCTGCATGTATTTATTATCATGTATCTACGGAGAACAAATTTTTAAACAACGGCAAGGGAGAAAGCGTGTGGTAGAAAACACGAAACTAACCCCATGAAAAAATCTTTTCCGGGGAACAACGGTACATATCGAATCCTGCGGGTTTGCAAAATGCTGGGAAAACGAGT
>JAANSP010001971.1:0-13836 GCA_036850745.1 Homidia socia | reverse complement strand
AAAAAAAAGTGTTTGGTTGGACTTGGATTGGATGAGCATGATGATGTGCCATGCATCATATTTATATAAGAGCTTTGTAGGATAATATATGGTATCCAAAATGATCATTTTGCTTTAGCTGAAACCGTTCCCTTTCTGAAAGCGAACACCTGACAAAAATATGAAAGCGATTCATTTTTTATGCCAAGAGGGTTCCATCCGCATCTTGTTTTCCTTCTTGCAGGCCAGGCCGGGACTCGATTGAACAAGGTGATGAACATGAGTGTGTCTCTGGTATTTCCTTAAGTTGAGTCATTTAAATTGCTCCAGATAACGACAATGATGATAAAACAATTTATTAACTATTTACAAATACAAGAGTTCTCTTCGTCTACGTAAGTATATCCAATTTACTGATTTTTTAAAAATTCTGTTACCATCATCATCTGCAATACTTCAATCTGTATTGTGTGGTGTAATCATCAATTCTTTTGTTCATAGCACAGACACACGCATGTAGGCACGCATTTATTATTTCAAAGTAATATTGTGTAATATACCATCAAATATTCTCCTGAACTCGCTTGGTTTATTCTCATCTACTGACTGAGTTTCATGTCTCGCTGACTTTACAGACTGAAGATTAATCTACAAAGAAGGAGATTTAGACAAGTTGTTTTCTCGTTTCACTTTTTTTCTCATCTCCTAAACATGCACACATGTGCTCGTGTGAGTGTGTGTGAAAGAGAAGCAGTGAATGTAGAATTGCACGAGGAGAATGAAGAAGAGTGACTGCCGTTGTGTTGCTTTGCTTTGCTGCTGCTGTATCAGTTGGTTGATAAATGTTAAAGGTATTAGATGATCAGTGTAATGATAAACCACCAGAGTATTTTATTAAAGTGTGTGTATATGCTTACCAAATGTATAACCACACCGATACCATGAACGACTAAATGCTCCGTGAGGGCTGGTATAGTTTCCTCGGTCTCATTTTCCTCTGTAAACCGACATAGATATTTCTTTGATGCTATATTATTTGCTTCTACGTTTTTAAAACGCAATGCAACTTGATAAAAATAACGACAAATGGGTTGCTGGTTGGGTAAGATCTACTTTTACGTGAAGGTTGGAGGAGGTTGTAAATAAAATGCTTGGGAATCTCATGCCCACCACCACACCACACACACACGTAATCCATTCATCATAATGTAGTTTATCGTTTTGAGAATTAACATTTCGAAACATGCATAATCCACTAACAAGAGTGTACGCTGCTGTGCTGCCTTTTTTCTATATGAAATGTAAAATGTTAATGATGTGTATTGCTTTGTTATATACACACACGCTTATATGTATGTAGGTACTTATTTTTCTCGACAAAGTTGTTAACATTATTGATGATATTTTTTTCAAGAAACCAAAACGATTTGAGCAAACAAGTGTGTGTGTTTGTGTAGATGCCAGTATGCCATTACCAGGGAATGGCCATTATACTAACAAGAGGTAAAAGAGCCACTTATTTGTTTATTTTTTCCAAGAAACTTAAGTAGGGAGAGATGCTGTTGTTATGTACAAGACAGGTACTTGAAGTTGGAGCAGTCACGGTGCACCACACTATGTAAATCGGTAATAGGAGTCGGTAAAATGTGATAATGAATGGGGAAGATGACGAAGTGGCAGAAACCTGAGCTAGAAGCAAAAAAAAGAAGTAAGTAAAGCTAGCCAACCAGTGAGTCAATAACTTGCAGATAAGGTTACTTACACCACACCACCACCAGCAAGAAAAAAATATCAACTTTAGACATGCCTAGTAAAAGTAGTAAACACACATGCATACCTATTTTCTAAGTACATAATGACGAGTATTGAGCTTGGTCTGGTCTGGTGGAAGGAAATGCTGAATATAACATTATTATTACTATTGTACGTGAGAGTTCAAGTTGGTTGTTAATGTTGTGTATACCTAAGAATAATATATTTACTTGAACATTACACAAGAAAATAGCAAGAAAAATAGGTAACCAAATACTCCTTTTATTTTCTCCCTTGAAGAAAAAAAGTTTCATATTAGCCAACTCAATACTCACACAAAAACATAAAACTCCTCCGTTGGCGTCTTCTCCTCACCACCATCGTCATCATCAACCATACAGCAGATAGAAAGAGTCAACTTACCTGGTTAAGTGGCGTGTGTTTGATGTTTTCACATACATAATGTCATTTTATGCTACCACCACCACCACCACCAATGTGTATATATTATTTATTATGGCGCATGAATCCAATCCTTTAATGACACAGAAAAACTCTCCTCGTTCTCCTCACCACCATCGTCATCATCAGTCATACAGCAGATAGAAAGAGTCAACTTACCTGGTTAAGTGGCGTGTGTGTGATGTTTTCACATAATGTCATTTTATGCTACCACCACCACCAATGTGTATATATTATTTATTATGGCGCATGAATCCAATCCTTTAATGACACAGAAAAACTCTCCTCGTCTTTCTTCTTTTCTTTCCATCAAAGTGAAAAAACGGTGAAATGTTTCATGCATGCAGCACGAGAAAAGACGTGAGAGTGAGCATTTTATGTCATCGTGTGGCCCCCATAATAAATATACACGTTTCCTTGTTTTCTTTCAATGTGGCGAATGGATCGAAGGGCACACACTCTGAACACCCACCTACACTGCAGACAGAACACGGCGAGTTGCTCGTGTACACTTTTTCCTTGTTTTGCTGTCTGTTGTTAGCTGTTGTGAATTTCTTCCTTCCTGTCTGCTTCCTCTCTCTCTTTCCCCATTGTTTTTTTGGTCGGATGTGTGAGAGAGTAAGCAAGTGTGCGCTTTTATTTCTCTACATGTCTGCTGCTTGTCTTGTTGTTGAGACACCCATCACATTGCATGCATGCATGGAGGTGGTGGTGGCCTACAACCAACACGATATTATTATGTATGTGTGTGGTTTTACCCACCTTTCACCTTGCCCATTATTCCCCTGTGCTAACAACGCAACATAACATGTTCTTGCCCGTTTTTGTATCTTATTTTCTCCACGACATGTATGCAATCAGCCAATAATGAAGAGCCGATTATATTAGTGTGTGTGTGTGCATGGATGGAAAAATATATTTTTTATATATTTATTTATATTCATTTACTCAACAGAAAAAATATAAAATATGAATATACAAGAACACGTGTGTGGCTCAGGTATAATATTTATTTTCAGCAGACAGAGTAAATTTTTCTCTCTTTTATTACGCCTTTCTGAACGTGTTCATTACTCAAACTCAAACTATATACCTACTTACTACCTACATATTTACAGTGTCTTGATGTGCTTGTACATGGATTTTTTATGCATGCTTGTTTGCATGCCTCATGCATTCATTCATGCGTGCACAAATGTTAAGTTTGAAGTTTTTTTGGGTTGGGTGACGACGGCGTATAAAAGTTGGGTGATGATCTAAACTACACTCATGTATGTATGCATATTAAAGAAACATTTGCTACCTTTAGGGTAAAGTTACTTGAAATAGTTTTTATGGCTTTTGAAGTATTTATTTGTCCGCCAAGGGATACATACACAATATGCGCGGCAATAAAGTACATATACGATCTACATAAGACAGCAGGAGTCAGGATTTTCAGTATCGACCGAACTTGAAATTAAAGGCAAGCAGTGAGATTTGATACATTTATCTTTGAATAAACGCATGGAATATCCACCTGACAGAAAAAATGCATGTTTAAGAAACGATGAAAAACGAAGTATTAAGTTGCCTTCACTTTAAGTATCAAAACATTTCTTCCGATAATAAGTTTGTGAAGAAGCAACATCTAACTGGACAACTGACCCCGTTGAAAAGAAAACACGCTCTGTAAGTAAAACTGTCCAAGTCTGCTGAAATAAGAATGCTACATTATACATTGACTGTCAATCCCAGACACATTATTTTGAAAAGAAAGAAGACGTTGGAAAAAACCAGCAGCAGTGAGACTTGTTGTGGATGACCACGATGGGTGAGCAAGTTGTTGATGAGTGAATGGTGGTTGCTCGTTGTTCTTCTTTGTTTGCCCATCACAGCATCGTGACTCGGGTTACTTTTAACGCACAGGTGCAGCTGCAGATTCTACACTGCATTTTATTTACCTTTTTCTTTCAATTCAATTACACTTGACTTGCCAACTTGCATCATCAGTGTTGTTGGTTCTGAGGCGTATCATATATGCATATATTACTTGGGTTCGTTATATAATTTTTTTTCTTGGCTTATCCAGCTTTTCCATGCGTGCACCGTTTCACGACTCACATGAAATCTTTAAATAAATAGGTAGGTAGACCCATGGCAGGCCAGTCCATGTGTAACTACATTGCATCAAATTGAAGGTACACAACACGTATCACTTTTTTATGGCATACACCTTCGTGACAACATTGAAACGCGACGAGGATGATACAGCAAAAGATTCAATTTGAAATTCCGAGAGGATAAATTCTTCACACAAAAGAAAACGAAGCTAAATTGTTATTACCGTAAGAGCAGCAGAGTTGCATCAAGTGTGCCTGCAAAGTGGAAAACCAAGGTAAATGTAAAACGGAAAATGATCATATGAGTGGCTAATGCTTATATGAATGTCATCTCTGAAGAGTAGCACGACAGAGTTTTTACATGCACTCCTTGTTTCGGTACCCTTTTTTCAAGTCTTTTCACGTCGTCCCTCTCTCTATCCCGCTTCTAAAAAAAGAAAACACAGGCACACTAGAACAAGACAAAAAACAGAAGGAAAAGAAAGAACAAAAAAAAAGTTTTTTAAAGAAAATTATTCTCTTGTGCCTCGACAGGTCCCATGACTTTTGTCGTTTTCTTTTTTTACCTTCTGTTCATGAACACAAATAAAATATATGCATAGACCTACATGCTAACTTTTAAAAAATACTACAAAGTGATTGCATTTATAATGCTCATATGATGGTCCTGTATACATTTTTTATAGTTGGATACATTCATATATATGACCATCATCATTTATACACATTTTTCATTCCTTTACATCTTTGTCTTTTGAAAAGCAGCTTACACGGCTGAAGTAACAGGACAGGACGACAGTTACAGAACAGAACACACATATTCACATAAAGAAGTCTTGCAAAGTTAACAAAACACTTTTTTACAGTTTTTTTTCATCTTCGTTCGGTCCTCCTTGTATGTTTATGAACAGAACATCATATATAACACGAGAGATTAGAATTACTTTTGACAGAGTGCATATTGAGTTGCATTGCTTCTCTCCTTTCTTTCTTTATTATATGTGGTGTGCATTTAGGCATGCTTGTACATGATGATGAGTCTGATGATGAAAAGTGATTACTCATTCTGAGCCCGTTCAAGACATTACAGATACCATAACACGCAGCGAGAGAGAGAGAGAGAGAAATCTTCAGGCATACACACATTCCGTCAAAAGTTTTTGTATCATATTTCTCCTTCTATAATAATATCCAAATTCTCCTTTTTTATCCCACTTCTTATGACCGTTTCATATCGTTTTATGTTTCCTTTCCTAACGCGTATATGCTATGTTACTGGAGGAAAACGACACGGAAAGAGGTTTTAAAGTAGCTCCTCACGGATCACGACAATCTCACACAAAAAAGTCTCCTACCTATTCTCTCCTCTCTTGTTTTAAGGGTGCGGCTCATGACTCTTTTGCTTTAGTACTAAACCGGTATATGAAGCTTAGAAGAAGCTGAACCATTCAAAAGCATATTTTTTCCTAAGTTTTTTTTTAAACAAAATAAAAAGAATAAAAGGATGGGACTGGACTGGATGATGATGACGACTGGATGGCAGTTATAATATTATTATTGTTATTACTGAGTAAGCTCTCCTTTTTCCTCCGCCAAGGGGTCTTTTTTTCTCTCTCTCTTTTATGTTTTAATGCGATAATCTCATGAAGGAAAGCCTTGAAATTTAGCAGAAACGATGAAGTGTAAAAAAGAGCTTATAAGCTGTGAGTAACTAATACCAGCAAACCAGACCTTCACAGCAAAAAGGAGTAGTGGTTCTGGTACCCTTTTACTTGTTCACATATTAAATATTATTATTATTATTATTACTTGCCGTGTGCTGTTAAGAAGGAAGCAAGAAAAATAAATTTCCTTGTACTTTTTTTCCTCTACTCCCCAACTTTTTTTTCTTTCAAAAGTACCCGACATGACTTCAAAATAACAACTTTAAAGTTACTTGTTGTTCTTGTAAAAAAGCAGAAGGAAGAAGAGGAAAAAAATGAAACAAGTGTTCTGTTTTTTTTCAGTGTTGACTATGTAAATGTGTACAATAACGTGGTAGTGGTATATACACTATCATATCTCTGTCGCTCCACAGGAGCACAGATTTTTCCCTGCAGGGTGACTTTAGGCAGAAGAAAAAAAGGTAAAGTAAAAGGGACTCTGCTGTTGCTGCTGCTGATACTGACTTTAAAGCTACTACACCACAACAGCGTTATATATCAGTAAAGTTGTTATTGTTGTTTTGCTCCTGGTGATAAAGTGGCAATGATGATGATGATGACGACGACGACGGTGAAGCTGTTGTTGCTGACGATCCTGATGGGATGCGTGCGTATGACATTAGCGCTAACAAAAGGCCAAGAAAATAAGACAGCAACATCACACGAGCAGGTCAAAAAGGAGAAATATAAATATAAAAGTAACAAGTCGTTTCATGAACGTGTTATGTATGTAACCCAAAGTTATGCGAGAAAAAACCTTGACTTTTACGATTCAAGTGGTGGTGGTAGTGGTGGCAGTGGAAGTAGAATAATGTTTGATGATGATGATTGTTGTGCTGCTGATTCAGTATTCACAAGTGGCTGTAAGGAGAGCAATCAGCAGGCAGGCAGAAAATCATGATGATCTTCACAACAGCCTATCATCATCATCAAGAAGCTAGCAGAGGAGAGATGTGAAGAGTGTGAAGGTCTTTTCTTCCCATCACTTTTTCCAACAGCAACAGCGGCATCAAACCGAGATTTTTAGAAGAGCATCATCATCATTTCAATTTTTTCAAGTACAACAGCTTTGCACTTGTTTCTTCAATTTTTTCTCTGACTTTTTTTTTTGCTGCTCCTTCTAAGATAAAATGCAGTTTTAGTATTGAAGAGTATAAACAAACTTACGTAATATTCAATGCAGCATGTCATTTAACAAAAGCGATAAAAACATTGCTTTGTGATCATCATCATCGAGAAGCAGTATTTTTTCTCACTTTTGAGAGCGGTCTTCCTTCTTCGCTTTTATGCAGTTATATTGCTTCCATTGTAAAAAAATTGAACAAAATTGAAAGAGAAAAAAAGGAAAAGGAGGAAGGAATGAATTCTCCTGAAAGACGTTTTTGTCAAAAGATAATGGGTAGGCAGAGGCAGGTTAGCTATATTATAGGATTGAAAACAAAAGGCGTGATTGTACGAAAGCGAGAGAGAAGGGGTATGGCGTTATAAAAGAAGAAGAAAGGAGAGAACGTTATTATTGAGGAAAAGACTAATAACTACAACGTCGTCGTCGTGTAAGAAGAGTTTGAGTGTGAACTGAAAAGAGTTGAAAGACGTTTTTGTCAAAAGATAATGGGTAGGCAGAGGCAGGTTAGCTATATTATAGGATTGAAAACAAAAGGCGTGATTGTATGAAAGCGAGAGAGAAGGGGTATAGCGTTATAAAGCAAGAAGAAAGGAGAAAACGTTATTGAGGAAAAGACTAATAACTACAACGTCGTCGTCGTGTAAGAAGAGTTTGAGTGTGAACTGAAAAGAGTGAGTGAGAGAGTGATGGTGTGCGATGCGATGAGTGAATGAGCTATTTCCAGTTTTCCTCATAAAAACTCTCGAGCAGTGAACAATGAAATGTGGGTCTTGTTCTCACTTTTGCTTCCCGGAGCTTGCACTAGCAAAGACATTAAAAGAGACACTATCTATCTGTTTAAGTGTGCGAGAGTGTGAAAAGTGGAAATAAGAAAAAAATGTGCTATATAGGTAGGTCCCAGCAGTAGTTTGTATGTAGGTAAGTATACAATATGGATAAACCCATGTTGTTGTTCTTGCTGTTGATGATGATGATGCTTTTCTCTGATAACAAACTATCTATCTATCTCTCTTCAACAATCCATCTATTCACAGTGATGCTTTGGAATAAAAAAAGAATATAGTAATGTGGATCGTGGTGTTGCAGCAATGAAGAATAAGAAGTTTCTTTCTGCGGTGGTAGTAAAAAAAGTGAGGAGACAACCGGGCACACACATCAAAGCACACAGAGTAGTGGTCTGGTAGTACTGTTGCTAGAAGCATAGGTATTTATGGTTNAGTGAGGAGACAACCGGGCACACACATCAAAGCACACAGAGTAGTGGTCTGGTAGTACTGTTGCTAGAAGCATAGGTATTTATGGTTGTGCAGGCGATGTCCAAAAACAAGCTTGTTCAAGATAAGAGGATGAAACTCGTGTCAGTCAATATTTGGGCGTCCACACTCAAACTTCCAACGAAAAAGTCCATCAATCCTACACATTTTTATTGCTCTGTTGTTGATCCTTTCAACAGACAAGAAGAAGAAAAGGAAACGAGGAGAAACACACAGCAAAAAGAAAAAAGAAAAAAAAGGAACTTTGGCCAAAGGAGAAGCCAAAAAGGAGACCACGCATTTATTATAGACACACTCTATTATTATCACTATAAAATGTATTTTACTGTCTGTATAGGTATTGACACGGTAATATAAATATACAATAATACACCTAATATAATGCAGTATAAAAAGGATGAGGAATGATGCATGAGGTCGCACAATCACTACTCTGTTTATGTATAAGATCAGCAGACCGTTTTTCTCGTTGTTGTTGTTGTTGTCCTCCTGATGTCCTCCTGTCCTCCAACTTTACATTATAGATAAATACCCTTGCTTGCTTTGCCTTTTTTTATCCATCCGCTCATTTTCCTTTCTTCTTCTTTTTTATGCTGCTACTGCCTGCTGCCGCTGGTTGATGATTCACCTCTTGAGAACAAATAATACGACTGGGGTTTATCGGTTTGTCATTTTGGCTTTGGTTTACTACCAAAGAAAATAACTTGTTCGAAAAGAACAAGTTGAAGAAAGAGGCACAAGGCGACCACGGTGTCGAGAGAATAAATGAGGAAAAGACGAAATGAGAGAGAGAGAGAGAGAAGGATTGTGAAAAAAGAAAAGAAACATGCCAATATCTGATTACAAAATGCGAAGAGAGACAAGTTTTTTGGACCTTTTCCCTCTGATATTTCCCATCCTTCTGTCTTTTTTCCTTGGATTCAGTCACTCAATAATATCCCAGCAGAAAAAAGGAAACGAGATGGAATGCCATTCGTCATAAATTCTCTCTTGTTTTATCACTTTTTTTCTACTTGTCCTTCTCATGCTGCTGCTGGTGCTGCTACTTGTGTTCATGTACATAAAGACAAAACATGTTTTCTTCCTTAATCCAAGAGAAGAGTGAGAGAGAAAAGAAATCTAACTTTGCTTTGATGATATTTTCCCGTCTTGTCAGCTTGTGAGAGAGAGAGGATGACTGTGGCGCATCCTCTTGAGAATTGTGATTTCCGCTGTCCTTTGTCCAATTCCCCGATTTTTTTTCTCTGATGTCAATAATGTAATGTGAAGAGTTGGCTGCTGAGGAGAGTGCAAATCTAAACTTTTATTTACGAGAGACGAGCTTACTACGTACGCGTCTCTTTTTCTCGACTTCTTTTTCAACATATTTATGGTACACCCTTCTAATTTATCTGCCGACCGACCACAATGTAATAAAGTATGTCTCTTCAAGAAAATAGGGAACTGTGAACCATACTACTGTAGCAGCAGTGGCAAAAGGCGGCGGACCCTTTACGCTCTTTCAGCCTATCAGCAATTTAAAAGAAGATGTCAGCAGTGGCAAAAGGCGGCGGACCCTTTACGCTCTTTCAGCCTATCAGCAATTTAAAAGAAGAAGCTTTACTAAAACCGATTAAACGCTTTTATTATAACGGTAGATAAGAAGGGTGTCGTCTGTTCTGCCGCTTTTGACTTTTTCTCTGATCAGAAATAAAAGTATTATGGGATCTATAATAATAATAAAAGTTTTACTATGTGAGAAATTTGAAAAAAGCTGGAAGCTGTATAAGCCGTAGCTCCCTTGATGTTACATGTCGCCTCTGTGTTGTCTCTGGCAGTCTGATGATGAACCAACACCTTTTTGGCACGCTTGTCGCATGAATGAGTTGGAACGTTTGTACATACAGAGTGCGGCTTATCAATCTCATTCAAGAAAATATAGACCATCTCTCTTGATTCTAATATAAACACCCATTTTATGACGTTATTTACCTATATACATTATTCTTTGTCTGTCATCAGTACATTGTTGTAAGTCTGTTCAAAGCAGGTTTATACATGTCTAGAATGAATAAAGCCTGCATTTATATAATACAGCTATATACATATACATATGTGGATCCACTTCCGTCTTGCTACGAATCCCTTTTTTCTTGGTCGACACAGTCCCATTTTTCGAAACTGAAAAGAAGCCAACATTTTAATGACCAGTAAAATACGTAAACAGAGATAGTTTAGATTAATCAAAAAAAAGTTTCAAAACACTCCAGTGACATGTGGGTCTTCTTCCTATGTATGTGTGTAGAATAACAGAACAGCATTCCATATTACTATTATTATAATTTTATAGCTTACGCTTTCATCCCATAAACTTGAGTAAAACTCTTGAATTATTGCAAAGTTTTCTATCGAATTCAACATTCCCTTTTTACTTTTTTATTTGTCTCTGCAAAAACTTTTTCTTGTTTCTTTTTTGTGCAATTATTACATAAAAAAGTTTATTTTACTTCTTTTTACTTTTCAATGGAAAAGAAACAAGTGTTTGTCTTATTGCCTTGAAAAAAGATATAGGTACACAATATTATTACATATGTACGTGTTATTAATATTATCATGGCCGCGGTGATACTTTATTCTGTCAACAACCACGCCACAACCAAAACAACATCATGTCTCCTTTTTTGTCGTGCGCGTCTTTTCTCTTATTTTTCTTCTGCTGACTTTTTCCGTTTGCTCGTAAAATTCAACCTAGTCAAGTAGTATTTTCTCATTTTTATTCCGACACGATTTCACTCATCTGTGTAATTCATGCCTTAGACAGAAGAACAGAGTAGGCACATATACGCTAATGTAAAAAAAAAGTTGGAAGAAAAGAAAAAGTTCAAGTGGTTTTCAAGCATCCGTAAAAAGAAAATGAAGGACTTTTTTCTTTCCTCTGACTTGCCTTGTTCCCTCTTTACACACAAAACTACTTCCTTTCCCATTTGCAACTACTCATCATCCAACTTTCATTCAAACAAGTGTATATCCATTATGCTCCCAGCCTGCCATCAACACCCACCACCACCACTAACAGCAGCAGCAAAAGAAAAAGAAGCTAGCAGCCAGCAACGCAGGCCACATATTTCCATTACCATTTTTGCTCCATCCAACAAACGTGCTTTACATTACTGGAAAACGACTGTGAGAAGACAACCAAGAGGAGAAGCTGAAAGTTGATGACGATGATCATTTAGCTCGTGTGAGTGATGATGATGGCTTGGGCTAGGTTAAATTCGCTAGCTGCTCTGTCTTTCTCTCTCTTGTGTCCCTCCTTCCATTCAACCTAGTTGACTTTTCTCTCTCTCCATTTTTTTTCTCTCACTTTTTTGAGAAAAAAAGTCCAAGACGACTGGGCGTATATCATTAACCCTCTTTTTATATTATCTCTCTCTCTCTAGTTTTCTTTTCATCCCGAGTGAGTAGATGAGTAAGATCCTTCCAACCTTCCCAACCCATTCACCATCTATAAGCCTGGGTTGAAGAACAAGTTGACTTTAGTACTGCATGCATGACTGATATAAAACTAGCGCATCCACACATCCCAGCTATTTATTTACTATTTGTGTTGATATGAGCTTACGTAATACCTTCTATAAAATAGATTCCAATTCCGTCATCCGTGTCGTGTTTTCCTTTTTTACTCGAGTATAGACGTTCCGTGGTAGACAGAGAAGCGGCGGCTTCTTTTCCTTTCCTCTCATCTCGACGAGATTAAAAATATATGCATATTTATTATCATAATAATGTAGCTGTAGCAGTAGTTTTATATCAACCAACCTACAAATCCACCTAGTCACCAAAACAGAGTAAGTTATGACTTCCATTAGAATACTAGCAAAGTACATGCACATTTACAAAGTATACCTACTATATAACTATTTTCCTATACAACTATACACACTCAGCCTCATAAAAAACCCCAAATACCAAAAATTCTCAGAGTTTCATTATAAGATCACATTATACAAGTGTACATCCACAAGAAAACACACATCTCAACTTGACTGTGTATGACAAGTCAACCGATCATAAACGTTCGCGTACAACAGCAAAAACATAACATGTAGAAAAAAAGTGAGTAGCAGAAAGAAGATGAACTGAAGAAAAAGTTGGTAGTAGTGGTGGTGGTGGTGGAATTGGATTGTGAGTGACTGACTTGCTGAGAGTGGAAGGAAAAAGGATATATAGAGTGGCATAATGCCATTGGCGTGGCACGACATGTCAAGTCATCCTCAACACACACACACGGCAGCAGCAGAGAATTATTGTCGTTCGTTGCATAGGAGAGCAAACACGACAAAAAAATAATATAAAAAATATATAAGAGCTCGTCGCCGTCACTCCTTCCTCCTCCTTTCCTTGCCTCACTCCAATTCCATCATTTATGTGCTCACAAGCAAAAGTATACATTATGTACACTCATTTCCCATGTTGGAAGGAAGGAATACGCGAAAAAATAATATTTAGTGGAAATACTTATGCAATATTACAAAGCCCGATTGGGTAATATAATGACTCTGTAGGTAAAAGGTAAATATAAGGCAAAAATTTATCAATAAATATCCATGCGAGAGAATTTATTATTAGGTATGTATAATATGTCGATAGATAGAATGGGAATAATAATAATGTACTCCCATTTTTACAATGATACAAATACGCCCTTGTCACATGTAGGGCGAATGAACAAGTGGCTTTATATGAACCATCAGGCACACGCTGACAATCACACACTTGACATTTTTTTATCCATACAACATTTTCTTTGAAGATCAACAGCAAACACACTCAGTAGAAAAGCAAGAGACGAAAGCATCATATTACTACTTGACATTTTTTTATCCATACAACATTTTCTTTGAAGATCAACAGCAAACACACTCAGTAGAAAAGCAAGAGACGAAAGCATCGTATTACATACCTAGTGTACACACACACCACCACCACCAGCAGCATCATCATTTTTTCTCCTTTTTATGTTTTTCTTTTCCATACAAATGTGCACAAGTGTAGGTACTGGACAAAATAAATACTTCATTGGAAAATAAATTGTTCTTCTCATCTCTGTCGTCATTCGTTTGACTTGAAGTCAAGATATTTCTTGGGAAATATCAGAATGACGACGAGCAAACCGGATCTCTGTGTATAATAATATTTTGTAATGCAGGGAATAAAGCTATAGTATGTAGGTATATTTAGTTTACTTTTCTATACTACGCCACTGCTGCTAGTGTTTATACGGAGGTATATCGACATGTGATCTTTCACTTTTGTTTCTCCTGGAGCAATAATAATAAGGGCTATTGAGGGCACATTTAAAGCAGTCATTCACCATAAACAAACACCCACATGCATAAAAAGGATATTTCATCATTGACAACGTCAACTGTTTGTTTTTTTCCAGGAATTTATTGAAA
>JAANSP010001970.1:0-13839 GCA_036850745.1 Homidia socia | reverse complement strand
AAATAATATTTTATTTATTAATTTCATTTTGTTTATTGATCGCTCACAAAAGTATAGGCCGGTCAATTACAAAACTTTACAGATCATGTGGGTCGTCGTGCGGTAAAAACCTAATCGATTGTTAGGTAATGTGGCTGCACATTGAGCAAAAATGTTTATCTCCTTGTCTTGTCTTCGAATCAGCTATTTGGCAATCACGGTGTAGAATTTGTATTCATTTAGCCTTTCCTGATATTTTATTAACTGCTAAAGAATGGATAAGCTCAGAGGGGAAATCATGTACATAGGTAAGCAGTTGCATTGAAATGTCCTATTTATTACTTTTTGTACATTTTGGAAATGAACTTCAAAGGTTGTCCCTTTTTGTTTGCATAGTGGCAGCTAGTATAGTAGTGTGAGCACATTCTTTTTTTTATTAAATCAAGAAATAATAGTAAAATTATATTATGTTAACCACGTTTAACAATAAAGAAAAATATTCAGGCCCTAGTTGCCTGATTCTGCAAACTTCAAATGTAGCTTCAACAATTAAAGTGTCAACATTACTCATCCTTTCCTTGCACCGTGAGTTGCTTTTGTGTGTCCGCATATGATGCAATACCAAGTGCAACAACAGCACACGACGACACGAATGATCTGATAACATGAATAAAATTTTGCTTTGAAAACCTTTTGCTTCTTCTTGACTAACTTTGTATGAAGCTTGAAGCTTGTCTTGTTGATGTCACTATGTCTATATGTGATCATGTCCTGTTTTTATATTACAAAATTTTGCCAAAAGTAAACACCTAAAAATTCCATTACAATTTCGCATAAACTGCCGTGTGCCCCATTATGTACACCGCACTGCAAAATTTAATGAAGAAAAGTGCAATAAATGCGTGATGCTTCATATGGGGAGGATGGAGGACGCGACGCGACGCACGGTTTGGTGCGTCCAATGCAAACATAATCCTTTCAAATCAACTGCCGATACAATATCGTTAAAATTATTGCAAAACGTTGTACAGTAAGAAAGTAGTAATAATGCTGCAAGAAAAAAACTAACGCAGCACACATCACATGCATTCATCATATCATATCCCATCACAAGATTTGTTTTTATTGCTGTTCGCATTTTTGNAATAATGCTGCAAGAAAAAAACTAACGCAGCACACATCACATGCATTCATCATATCATATCCCATCACAAGATTTGTTTTTATTGCTGTTCGCATTTTTGTCCGATCGTATTTTACACCAAAAAGAGGAGATACACACATTTTTATGATGTATAGTGCATGGTGTTAGTAGAAGCAGACAGAGGTAAAGTAAGCAGATTGTGAATTCAAAAGCATGATTCTGTGATTATCATCATCATGATCACCAAACAAAACTGCTCACAAGAAAGCATCTTTCTTTATGGCTTGAGTATGCATCTCGACTTGTGAGACGGAGTACATGTGTGGGCCGTTACTGTAAACTGTCTCTTTGATAGCTTTAAAGGCTATAAAGGTGACTTGGAAAGAGAGTTATTAAAATGAGCATATATAATAATAATATTCCTGTTTTTGTTTGTTACATTTCTAATATATAGGGTACCATACTGATGATGAGGAGATACATAAAATGTATAAATGGTATTGGCAATTTTGCGATTGCGTATATTATTATTATTATTATTACAAGTATATGTAATAGTTTTGCTGATTGCTTGGAGGTTAGTAGTGGTAATAGGCTACGGCTGTCAAACGTTTGAGCGTTCATATTATAAACACTTCCTTCCCAAAAAAATATTTTGGCAATCTTTTTCGCTTAGACAGCAACAAGCAAGTTACCAAACCGGTTGTTCCTACAATAAGTCAAATAAGTGGACGCGGTTGGGCCGGACCGAAGAACTGCAGATTAGGAATGGATGTATGCAACAAGGGATAAATGTAACATGATGTGTGTAGATTAGGTACTTGAGAGTTGCACTTTGACGAAATCTAGCCCTAAAATCGCAAAGTAAGCATTTTATAAATTGGTTAAGTTGAAGTCTCTTTTTAAAATACGATCCTTTCTTTGTGCGACATGGCACAAGTAAGTCATCTCCGTCATATGATAGCAGTTTTTTTTAGCAAGATGGATGAGCCATTGCTGACTTGAAAACCCAAACGGTTTGGGAATAAGCGATATGAACTACGTAGCATGAATACATGCATAATTTTTCTATCTTGCAGATTAGGTACTTGAGAGTTGCACTTTGACGAAATCTAGCCCTAAAATCGCAAAGTAAGCATTTTATAAATTGGTTAAGTTGAAGTCTCTTTTTAAAATACGACCCTTTCTTTGTGCGACATGGCACAAGTAAGTCATCCCCGTCATGATAGCAGTTTTTTTTAGCAAGATGGATGAGCCACTGCTGACTTGAAAACCCAAACGGTTTGGGAATAAGCGATACAAACTACGTAGCATGAATACATGCATAATTTTTCTATCAACTATAAAGTACATGTATTTACATTGTACATTGTAGCTAGATAGAAATACAACGCACATCTTGCTCAGCTATTCCCGGGGGAATCCAACAGAGAGCAACAATAGAACATTCAGCTCTGTTTTGAGTATATTATTCGACATTGTCAATAGCTTACACGAACGACACGGCGCGGCAGTAGCGTAAATGTATATATCATCATCATGAGCCTTTCTTTGTTGCGAAAAAAACAATAATAGACAACAATGCACTTGCCATATAATATAACTTACGAGATGGGCTTTTACAATAACTAGTTGTTGATGAGGACCGGGCTGCTGAGGTACACAGACAGACACAAGACAAAAAAGCTGCTATCACCATTGTCGTTTAATAAACCAAAAAAAAACAACGGTGCTTCTTCTTATTTCGAAGCGTTTGCAGTTCGGAGTAAGCGGAGATTGGCAAGCAGGCAGGCAGGCAGGTTGTTGTAAATAAGTGACCCATCCAGTGTACCTTTTTAGTAACCTCGTGTGCAGATTTTGGATTTGTTGCTTGCTTGCATACAGATTTGTTGCAAGTTGTTGTAAGTGAAACAACTCATTTGCATTTTTGCTCACATCATCATCACCCTCCTCGCTTATTACAAGTGCACACTGCGGAGCAGCAGTAGTTGTTAACCACGAAGAAAGAATTAAAAAGCCCCAGGGGCTTGAATGAATGCTTGCAGTTTTCCGTCTTGTGGCTTATGGGATACTTTTCGAAAAGCTACTGTCAGTGTCACTGTGTCAGTATGAGCGAATCCGTGGAGGCCGAGTTACTGGGCCAGATGAAAAGTTTATGAATGGAATGTGGTGTGTAATTCCCCCCTTTCTTTTTTAATTATTCGTGAATGTGAACGTGATAAAAAGTCCGACAATGTTGTACTGGTGATCGAGTGATGTGGTTTTGTGTGTTGTGTGATTTTGTCAAGTTCATAGTTCGTGGTTCACTGAACCCAAGCACAAATTAATTTAAAGAAGGATCTTGGATTTAAACAAACTAAAGAGCCAATTAAAAGTGATAACCGAGTGCTTTCACAGTGTTGTTACAGAATTGCAAAGTTGTCCAAGAAAATTATTCATCATTTTCATCATGACGAGAATTTGTGGATCTCCCACATGGGAGTCAGGATTGCTGTTGATTGCTTTTAACAGTGTTACAGAATTGCAAAGTTGTCCAAGAAAATTATTCATCATTTTCATCATGACGAGAATTTGTGGATCTCCCACATGGGAGTCAGGATTGCTGTTGATTGCTTTTATTGATATTGTAAGAAAAAAAGTGCATATTTTTTAATTCTGCATTTGAGAAGGAGCTAAAAATTTCAAAAATGTTTTGGTAAAATTTCTCCAGACGGTAGGAACAATCACTGTCATTTCCCACATTATCCTATTTGCCATGCCTGGTCTCTACAACACTATACAAGAAATTTTTCATGAGCCAACGTCGTACGCAACACCGGATGACCTAATATTCACAGGTACAGTTATATTTTGATTAATAGCGTGTTTTCCTACATGCTGACTTTTATGCTCTGTTCATTATTTAAGAAATTCAAACCAAAATCGTTTGAAAATGGATTGAGAGTTGCTTTTAATGCTCACATAGCCCCACATTAAAAAAAAGTTATTTTCATTCAATATAAAATCAATACAGAATGGGTCATCTTTCTATCCGTCATCGGCGTAATATGTACAATCTATCTGGCAATGGAAGTGGTTCTATTCATTACACTTCGCGAAGCGTCTTCAGAGGTGAGCAACCAATCATCTTGAATTAAAATATGCGATTACGATACCTAATATTCACAGGTACAGTTATATTTTGATTAATAGCGTGTTTTCCTACATGCTGACTTTTATGCTCTGTTCATTATTTACGAAATTCAAACCAAAACCGTTTCAAAACGGATTGTGAGTTGCTTTTAATCCTCACATAGCCCCACATTTTAAAAAAAAAGTTATTTTCATTCAATATAAAAATCAATACAGAATGGGTCATCTTTCTATCCCTCATCGGCGTAATATGTACAATCTATCTGGCAATGGAAGTGGTTCTATTCATTACACTTCGCGAAGCGTCTTCAGAGGTGAGCAACCAATCATCTTGAATTAAAATATGCGATTACGAAATCCATGCATAATTAGCTAATTAGGCGGCTTATTTAATTACCACATTATATTGTTTGGGTGTGAAGTTTTATGACTTTTGATTACTTTTAATTCATTATCATTTTTTTTATTCAACAGAGGAGTTACGCATTATGCTCATCGGTGGTTCTATCTCCGTCTCTTTCTACTCATCATCAGTTGCTCATTCACGATATATCGGCTATCCGTTATGGACTACTCACCATACGATGCTCTCTTTGAACCTGTCAAATTTTATCGATTAATTGAACTCATCTTCGTTCGTAGTTTCATGTGCGAACTCAAGAAGGATGCTAAAGGCCTAAGCAAACAGATTATTCACGACATATTACACACAAGTGTCAATCTAGTCCATTCTGAGATTTCGTAAAATGAAAACAAAGTGTCATCTTGCATGAATTAGTGATTTTTAGCGCTATCATAATCTATCATTATGAGGTGTTAATATAAAAAAAATTATAGGTGTATTCAAAGAAATGTAATTATAAAAAGAGATCCTTGCTTTTGTGTTTATAGGTGTTTAAAGCTCATCAAGTGTATAAAATTGTATTTAGAATTGTGTTTGAGACAGGGATTGAGTATGAATGGCTATTTTGGGTGCTTTTGGTTCTTTTTTAATTAGTCCTTCCGCTTAATGGAGGTAAGAATGGGTTATTGATGTTTTGTTAAAATGTTGTGTGAATGGACCCACCTAGAAATATTAATGTAAAGTAATTAACGACCAAAGTGTTTTAAAAAATATTAAAAAGGTATATATGCCTGTGTCAAATCATAAAACATCTTTTATGTAAATCTGTTTTTATTGTTTTTTGCAATGAGCTGAACCTGTTGACCAACGTTGAGCGTTCATAAAAAGATGAGATTTTTAATAAACCCTTTTTGTTGCGCAATGCTGTAGTTTAGCTAAAACACGATGTGAGATTTGATGTATGTGTCATTTTGGCATAGATTTGCAAATTTTATTGATGCAGCGCATACATGAGAAGATATTATATACAAGTTGATTCAACATACCCCACTATTTGTTAGTGCTCACTAAAAATGCAAATGAATAGAAGATGACTCTATCATTTTTTTTTTGCAATGAGCTGAACCTGTTGACCAACGTTGAGCGTTCATAAAAAGATGAGATTTTTAATAAACCCTTTTTATTGCGCAATGCTGTAGTTTAGCTAAAACACGATGTGAGATTTGATGTATATGTCACTTTGGCATAGATTTGCAAATTTTATTAATGCAGCGCATACATGAGAAGATATTATATACAAGTTGATTCAACATACCCCACTATTTGTTAGTGCTTCACTAAAAATGCAAATGAATAGAAGATGACTCTATCATTTTGAACAATAAAAGAGTGAAATGAAGGAAGAGATGATACTAGGGTAAGCATACCGCTGGGATTATTATACGCATGTCGTGTGCTCAACCAATACCTCATTACCTAATTTTGTTTACAGGTGAATGGGATTCTTTTTGTGCTTGGGATAAGCTTTTATTTATAAACTTTTTTTTGCATTCAGTTGTCGTTGTTGTCACCTTCACCCACACTGATGATGATCATCATCTGTACTATAATTATGGGCTGGATTGGATTGCTTCAGAGACGAATAACTTGTAATAGCTTTTGAAGATTTGATTTTTTATTTCATATTCTTCAACTTCATTAGCAGATGAATGGTCAGGATTTTTTCATGGTCTAACACGCAAATGAAAAGATACTAAAAAAACATACAATCATGATGATGAAAGTATGTTAAAATATTTATTTTCAATGTATGAAATTACACGCGTTGCGGGACCGGGGACTGTGAATGTGTACATATGTGCACGCACCACAATTATTGTAATGCTGTTACACAGTACTATACGCATAACTATTGGTCGAATTTTTATTGTGAGGTCGCCAGATTTTTTTTGATCTTTTGAGAGTGCTTTTGGTGTAAAACAAAGTGAAAAAGGTACGTTGTGTCAGTTATGAAATGATATAGGGTATCAATAATTATAAATGTTTACGGCTGACTAGATAAGTAAGCTACCAAAAAACCTTCTAGAAGCATGCGAATGTTTTTGGCACCTTCCATTATTGGTCAATTCTAGGCATAAACATGTCAGTCAATCTGCTAAAAGCTATTAAAAATACTACTGCAATCTTTTTTCATTTATCAAAAGGACAAATCACATGAATAAAATAATTTATAGATGTAAAATTTGCAGCAAATGTGCTAACCTTGACTATGGTGCGATTAATATTTCTTAACAGAGGTCATTCGAGTCGCAAATAAGCATAAAATACTAAAAATGCGTTTCCAGTTATGACCAACCAGTAATTTACTTTCCATTTCATTTACTTGTCAAGATTCAAGACACGGTAGTCAGATGATATTATCATGAAAAGGGAAATTTTCATGAAGAGACTAAGACCAAAAAGCTGAGAAAGTTTTGTTTTAATCCTCTTTCTTTCTCACCAGTTGTAAATAAATACTACTTATGCAAATGACCGCTACAATAAATGTCTCTTGAGTAGATATAATCTTAATAAAAGCAAAACTTATTCACGATGTTACTAATCAATAAAATCTCACAGTCAATGATGTGGGCGGCTTTTTCATTTATTTTTTTGAAAGAATTAGTGTATTAGCTTTGAACATTTTCCGTGCACTTCCGTCCGTGTGACTACCTGTGTGGACTCTGTATTTGCGCAACTGAAAATTCAGTAAATATTTGCTACTTGCGTAGGACTAGTAGGATCGGTAGCAAAAACCCTATTTGAAATCATCATCATCAACTATAAATTATCCCAATCAGTGGTAACTTTTACATGTATTGAAAGAAATTCATGATGACGCTGATTGATTGCATTTCAAAAATACTATGTGCGTAAATACAGTATAAAGCCAATTTATCTGTAAGATTTTTGTTTCATTTCATAACACCACAATTCAAACTACCATAGTCAATCACTGCCAGCTCTTACCCATTCTTTGCGTTGTTGTTTCTTGCTTGTTACAGGTTCACTACCCAAATATTCTATCGGATATCCCAACTACTATGCAACAGCTACGGCCTAAATTATCAATGTAATGGATTGGAGAATCACATGAGAATTGAGAATTCACCTGTCTTTGCTGTTGTGTATGATGCCTTTTAGTTTTCAGTACATTGCACCGTTGCCTTGTTCAGGTTGTTTGCTTGCACCACCGTGCAATGCAGAGAAATAAGATACCTTAATATTATAACGCACTCTCTGCTGCATTGCTTCGTTCGCCTAGCATTTAAACAGTGACGACGACTACTCCTGCCAACTTTACAATACTATGAACAACTATAGAAAACTATTAGCAAGGAGAATGAGGTGGAGGATATGATATGGGGTAGAAGTAGAAGTAACAGGTCTTTTTTCTTACATCTTCAACAAACACGGTATTGCTTCTTCTTGACATTGCCACTATCACTAACAATAAAGCCCATTATATACGGTTATCGTTTGTAAAGTCAAAATCTTAATACAATATTACCGACTTAACCTCACGGTAAAAGAGAGAAAATGTATCATCATAATAATCATGTGAATTCTTATAATCTTACATATTTTCAGTAGCTATATGATAGCCTGAAATAGGCAGTATGTTGTGAGTAAACTCATAATAAGGTGTATTTATTTGGTAGTATTTTGTGTAGAAAAAGACGTTATATTTTGACAGCATATCACTAAAAAGTTGTATCATGTTACCACTAAAAGAATTTAGAATAGGTTGAACTGCTAAAAAGACTTGTATAAGGAAATTAATAAATTAAATCAAAATATTTTACTAGGTACTAAAAAAGTCGAAAACTCATTTATATAGTTTGTGGTATAGCAGTAGCAGCTGTGTTTTCTAAAATTATTATTATTTTTACATAGCATGTTAAAAATATTATTGTTCATGCTTTCATGCATGTAAGAGATTGGGCCATTTTGCCCACTTTAATGGATTTATTTGCGAGTGCGTAAGAGTATGGCATTAGATTGGAAATTGTGAAAAGGAAAGCGAAGCTTGTAAAAGTAAAGTAAGGTTGAGCTTGTGTGCTACAAATACTTTTGTTCCAGAAAAAAAGATCCAGGAAAGAGAAAAAGATGAGAACCTACTGTTGCGGCAGGCCTTTGCAAGATGCACTTAAAATATGTGCCATCTTAGATTTGGTAAGTGCAAATAGTATAAAGTTGGAGCAAAAGAAAAGCTAAGCGGATACCTATAAATAATATATACATGTATACAATGGACAAGGCACGTGTGTGTGATATGTAGTTATGTATGATAATGGGAAATTAATACAATAAAGAAGTTTATTGGCATGCATGTCATGTTTTTTTCAGTTTTTTGACAATATTCAAGTGGCCATGATTGTCATCAACTTTTTCTTCCCGGATTACTTACCAGATGAATATTATGAATATCGTATTCCATCCGTGCCGAATCTCACAAGAAACAATGGCACTGTACCCAGTGTATACAAGCCGCAAGAGGACCCGAAAAATGCTCCGCAAGGTCTCAACTTTATTATTGCAAATTTATTTTCACTAAACTATTTATGTATGCCATAACTAGCATTGTAAAAATATTACAGAGGAACAAGATTTCCGTTTATACTTGGCCGGACTGGGATTCCTAATTTGTTTTGGAAGCACCATTTCTTTGTTCTATTGGCTTTTTACTGGAGCTAGAGAGGTATGCTAAATTAAAAAAATATTCCTATGAACACCTTTGTACAGTGTACAGTTAAGAATGAACTTTTTCCAATTGCAGGGAAATATGACCAAATGTCGGCGTTGGTTCTGTGTTCGATTGTTTTTCCTCACCTTCCTTATAATTGTCACAATTTATAAGCTATTTACCCACAACTACTACGTTTTCGATGGGGTCATTGAAGCTTTTAAAATTTATAGCATTTACGAAATTTGCCTCGTCAAGTCGTTCATTGATCTTCAGCATATTGATACACCCATTCTGATGAAGGATCGTAATGGTGCAACTACCACCTCCACGATAACAACAACTGCCTAAGCTTAAGTTATATTGTTGACTAAACTAATTTATATCTTACACGCATATATAATGTACGTATGTCATGTCGCTGTATGTGAATGATTGACTGTGATAAAGAGTGTAAGGTACAAGTCTCATTTTTCAGCAATTTATTGCTGTATCCACATACTATTATTTACAATAATTTTATTGAGTTTTTTGCTAAAGTCGGTAAATTATGCTGCTACGCAGTACGCACTATTCATTTATGCATGTCATGGTTTCTTTATGCTTTTGGTAAATGACGGATTTTGTCACGTAATTATTGTAAACGTTATATTTTGTTTTTACCAAATAAAAAAGAAAATCTGAGGATTTTGAATTTTTAAATTCAACACATTTTATTGGTCAGTAAATAACCTGGCAAAGTACAAAATTTGAGAATACTCATCATTATCACACTTTCAAACATGACAGACAAAGAAGTTTTTAAGCCTCATCCATTAATGCTTAAACCGGTAAACCATTTTTGAATTTTTGAATATGTAGAACCAGAGACGTAGAACAATCAGAAAAACGGGCACTAACGAAAAATGTTTTGCAGGTTCTTGAAGTTCTTTTTGACAACTGCGACTTTGAAACGCTAAAAATCGTACGGCAAGTGTGTAGAGATTGGCTAAACTTTTCAACATGTGCATTCAGCAGAAAGTCAGTTGTCAACTTTTACAGCATGTACCCTGAAACCTATATATGAGCTGATGAATTCCATTGAAGATGGCTATGAATTTATGCCGGTAAACGTAGCTTTGACACTTTCCCCACTATATGGAGAACCCATGTATTGTAACAGGAACCTAACGGTTTGTCCGTGGCATGCATGTGAAGAATGCATTTTTCCATTTGGGGAGTGTATTGAATCTCTGAAATTTTATGCTTGGGATTCCGTCTCGCCACAACTCAACGCATCGCTATTTAGCCAAATCTTGTTGACACCAAAGTGCTTAAAGACACTGGAGATAAGTTTGCTTCCAAATGTAATCTCATTTTGCCCCTTGTTTCCTTATCCCTGGAAATGCCATGCTCCTTTGCATCACCTAAAGACACTGGTGATGTATGGAAAAGTGGATTGTACTGAAAAATTTCTCTATAACTTTCTTTCCGCAATGCCCAATGTGACAAGTATTACTGTTAATTGCTGTTCAACCGACTTTCTGGACCTATTTTGTACTGCGCTGTACGAGGTTCCTTTACGAAAAATTCAACATCTCCGGTTGAATTTTGTTGGAAATTTTACCGACACCCAGATACAAAATATTGAGCGGGCAAATCTTCTTCCCAGTGTAATATCATTTTGCCCCTTGTTTCCTTATCCCTGGAAATGCCATGCTCCTTTGCATCACCTAAAGACACTGGTGATGTATGGAAAAGTGGATTGTACTGAAGGATTTCTCTATAACTTTCTTTCCGCAATGCCCAATGTGACAAGTATCACTGTGAATTGCTGTGGAGCAGACTTTCTTGACCTATTTTGTGCTGCTTTATACGATGTTCCTTTAAAAAAAATTCAACATCTCCGGTTGAATTTTGTTGGAAATTTCACCGACACCCAGATACAAAGTATTGAGCGAGCAAATCTGCCGTTAAAGACTTTACATACAGCACCTAGGTCCTGGCTTACAAATTTTGATGAATACAAAAGACTGCTTACTCAACTTTCCACGACTTTGGAAGATGCAAAATTAACAATTTGCACACGAGTGACAAACTTTGAGCAGTATATTACGATTCCATGTATGCCAAAGCTGACTTGTCTACGACTTCAAAGTTGGCGAGGAGGTCCAGGTATCTGGAAAATGTCGTTTATCAATAAACTGCCAAATCTGGAATGCCTGATAATGGAAAGGAGAGGGTTATTCGCTCCTTTGGAAAACCCAGACGAGCAGAAGCGCTGCTTCATTGATGAAAAAGATGTGGTGGCACATGACAAGCTTTTAAATCTTGTTCTCCCTTCAATGCCAATGTTGTTCCCACATCAGGAATGTTTATCAGGATTGCTAGTCAAATTTTCCAACTTGATTAAATTAACGTTGAGCGCAAATGATGCGTGTTTGGAATGTTTATTCAAGTATTCCCCAAAACTGGAAGAATTGACGATTGCAGAGTACTCGAAAATAACTGATGACGGGATTACGGGATTAGTTTGTGGAAATTCAGAAGGACAAGATTGAGCGCTAATGATGCGTGTTTGGAATGTTTATTCAAGTATTCCCCAAAGCTGGAAGAATTGACTGTTGCAGAGTACTCGAAAATAACTGATGATGGTATAACGGGATTAGTTTGTGGAAATTCAGAAGGACAAGGGGATCAAATTTCTTGTAATGTCAAACTTGGTATTACCGCGCTGAAAAGTCTGAAACGTCTTGAAATTGATGGATTTTGGGGAAACATCAGCGATTTATCCGTAATGCATGGGATAATGCATCTACCCAAGCTTGATGTCGTTATTTTACGTGGTTGTAAAGTGAGGGTTGTCTTCAATTTTTTTTCTAAAAAATTTCCAAATTTACTTTTTGGTTTCATTTCGCCATTGCTAAATAGATATCCGAGTGGGGAAGAAAAACGTTGTCAAGAACGTCCTTAACTGTAGTGGGTCACGATACCATGCATATCTTTGAACCGGAGCCTCTGGAGGATATACTTATTTAATAAAATGTTTAACGAAATTTTCATTCACTTTGTTAACACGCTGAAATAAAACTGGAAATTTTATTTGATTGTGAAAAGTTTTTTTTTTGATTTTTAGTGAATTACAAAATTATAACATTATATATAATGACTGCGGGAACTACAAAACAAAAGTCTCATTTCATCATACATTCATAGGTGTAATAATTATTAATTAATCAAATTCGTAAATTGAAATTGTGTACACAATATATTTTGTTACTTTTAGTATACTGGTCATAATTAAACGCGGGGTTTGTTTTCAAAAAGAAAGCTAATTGCCTGCAACGCTTTCATATTGCACTGGAGTGTTATAATAGATATGTGCCAAACTTGAAGAGCACCACGGACTACAGGCAGGCAATTTTCGTTAAACTACGTGTCTTTTGTATATAGTCCTAGATACCTTTTGCAAAACTAACGCACTGACTTTCCCAGGAACCGTCAGACGGTTTGAGGACAGCTAGATTAGGCATTGCTTGCAAGTGCTTCCAGCCCTCATCGGTTATCTGTCAAATGTTTGAATTATAAAGGTTAGTATAAATTAGGCTGTATACAAGAAATTTTGGCATGCTTATTTTTTCTGTCGTGCGTACCAAGCTGGAGCAAAGTTCTAGGTGGTTTAAACGATTCATGTGCAGAAAACCATGATGGACTGAAAGGTCTGATATAGTTGTCGACATGCCGTAATTCTTCATGATGAACATGCGCAATGCTGGAAAAAAGTGAATTTCTATTGTTAATACTCCAGTTGGGATTCCCAACTTGGGAAAAAGGAAGACATGAGGTTTTTAGCAAAACTTACATTTGAGACTACAGATGGATAGAGCATTTTTGGTCAGAACGTACTGTGAGTCAAGTGAAGTAAGTGAAAGACCAGTGATTCCTTCGTCAGTAACTTTATCACCCAGGATTTCCAATTCCTCCAAATCCTTCCACTCTCCACAAACCAGCCGTACAGACTCATTGTCGAGGTACATTCTCAGCGACTTGATTTCTGGAAACCATCTGACAAGCTTTCTCACATCCCCTTTACTACAATCATAATCTAAACGAAAGGTACGTAAATGAATTGGCAAGGAAGAACTTTTGAAAACAGCTTCAGTGTTCATAATCATCGATGTAGGCAAAATGGGCGGCTCCGAATCCGGAGATTCACAAATTGATAGCTTTTGCAGTTTGGGAGCAAAAAGCACAAAATTGAAATCATCCGTGATGGACTCTGCAATTTCCAATGTGATAAGCTCAGGTAACGTTATGTCGAAAGGAAACATAACAAAGGGTATTGCGAATGGTCCTCTGTATAGTGTCAAGTGACGAAGTTTTGTACGGTATGTCTTTAAAATGCTGGCCATAATAAGGTCACTCGTGTTCATGCCCACATCCATGTTCAGATGCGTTAGTGGAAGTTTGAGATCCATGAGCAGTTGCGCAATTGGTCCAGAAAGTTGTCCAAAAGCAAAGTCTCTGTGTAAAAAA
>JAANSP010001969.1:0-13840 GCA_036850745.1 Homidia socia | reverse complement strand
AGTTCCATGTAAATAAGGTAACTCGTTTATGTATAGATAACTTATTCTTCATGGGTAACATTACATTATTTTTACTTTATTTGGGTCGGTATATGTGCAAAGTGAGTCATCACTGTAGAACTGGAGAAGAGAAAATAGACCTGGATTCATCGAATGGGCACAGTGTTGGGTCAAAATAAACATAAGTCGGTGAAATTAATACATTGAACTATAGCAAAGCGACTAAATACGAAAAACACCGTTTCACAACCTTTTTGGACCTTAACACATTGAAATATGGCGTAGATTGTCGATTAATTTTTTATTACCATATAAGACCTGTTTCCGCATCTTTCGTCTTTGCTAAGTAAAACTAGCAATTAACGATTCTTACACTTCAGTACATAACATTTCTTCGATTAATCACACAAAGAATTCGTAAAAAAGCAAGAGCATCAAAAACTTATTGGTATAAATAAGTAAATCAATAAATGGTTTATTTTCATTTTGTACCCTCGAAAGGAGTATAAAATTGGGTTTGAAAAGCAAGAAATTACATATTTTTTCCAGGTAAAAGGATTAAAGTTGCCTAAAAATAATTTTCTTCTCAATTCTAATTGTCCTATTTTAACGAACATGAGCGCCTGACTCCACTAGCATTAACATCTATACTGTAAATATTGCTGGTGGTGATGAACATCAAATATCAAAAGAGTGAGTATCTGGAATATGTTGTCAGCTATTACTGAAGCACATGTCAAACAATTTAAAAGGTCTCGTTCAACTGAGCCGATGGTAAATAACGTTTCCCAACCAACCTGTAGTTTTCAAAGTTCAAAGTAAGTTGGAACAAGACTGTGAGCTAGAGTACGATATTTATTAGCTTAAATTTTTAGACAACACTGAAGTGTGCTACACTTTCAATAATTTCGCAACTAGTAGAAAGTGCATGAAAAAAGTATATCTAAGTGCATTATACTTCAAAAACTTCTTTCGTCAATAAGTTGGTTTTTAAATATTTAGTACGTGGTTCTCATTGCCAACGTTAGGCTTTTTCAAGTTCCCAAAGTTTGAACTGGGTGCCTACAAAACACAACTATTTTTTAATCATCTAATACTCCTGTTCTTAATAAACCTGTGAAAGTTTTGCAAAATCGATTAACTTTTTGCATACTGCTATGCACATCAGCAGACTTTCATCGATTTTCATTTGAGCAATATGTAGTGTGTGCTTATGACAAAGAATATATATAATTTTGTAACCTAAAATACTATTTAAGTTGAGGGTATTCGGTGGAAATACATTTCTTCCCAAAAGAAGGACATCTTGAAAGCATTGTTTCTTTATTCTCAAAACACCATGTTTTGTTTGAATATGTATGTGGGTATTTGACGTTTTAGTCATATCCTGTAAATTAAATGAGTTTACAAATGTCTAAATTTCCCAAAATTCAATACAGAAATAATAATTTGCCCGTGTTAACGCTTTTTATTAATACCAAGCGACAATATACTGTATATTATCCGAAGCAGCAATAATTCACATGCATAGTCGAGTGAAATTATTAACAAGATTTTTGTCTCGGAACCACTATTCTTTTGAAATGGTGAAATATTTTATGCCCCAGAATTTCGTAAATAAATCGGGAAGCATTTTTTAGAACTGCACCTACTGCTGGTTGCGTGATGAAAGTTATAAAAACGCCTCGTGTCCATTAATTATTATCATAGCTGTCAGTTTTGATCAAGACGTTCTGTCTTTAAATACTTTTCCTTCCTTGCGTAATATGGAAGTTTTTTAAATCATACTAGACAGAACGAGTTTTGAGGCCATTTTATTTTTGAATACCTGTAGCAAAACTAAAAGCAATAAATTTGATTTGGCTTCTATTTTAAAGCATTTTGTAATTTCATTTATTTTGAAACATGGTACTTTTAGAACATATTTCCTACTTTGGATTCTTATTTCGCATGTCCGAATTTTCCACTGGCTCGCTGGTGAAATGGAATCGGAAAACAAAGAGAATGGAGCTTGGTGATAATCTGAGTGCATCAGAGAAAACTTTTAACGTGAAAATCTTTCTGGCAACTGTCGTTATAATTATAAATGTGCTCCAATTTTTCTTTAAAAACCCGCAACGTTTCAAGTGGGATGTGGACCCAGACTCGTTTTTTGACTTGGTGGTTGTTCCGGCCTTCGTATTTAACCTGTACCTTTGCTTCATATTCTTGGTTACCATTGGTTGGCATGCAGCAATTCTGAAAACTTATATTAACGGGCAAGTCCAGCTCTCTCAATTACTTTCTTCAGAAACTGATCACAAGCTCACTTCGCTTGAAAAAAATAATCTCTCAGTATGCCTACCAAATCTTACCTGCGGCATTTGGTTTGGGTTATTTCCAGTTGTATGGGGTACATTGGTACAGTCCATGTAGGGAGACTCTGGCAGGATATTGGCTTTTATTGGAGTGCTCAACGGATTTTGAACCGATAACGGCTTCAGCCTTCACAAAACTTTTGCAAGTTGGGATAAAGGTTACTGTATTCCTGTTAAATAACATATTTTATCAATTTTTGCTAAATACCATTCCATTTGCAATGGGAGGAATGATGTCCATCTGCATTCTAAATTTTCGAAATTGTCGAACTATAACGAAATGTGCAAAACCTTAAAGGACTACAAAACCATTAGCATGTACAGGCAATTCCAAGTGCTGGCCTGTCTCATGAACGAAATTCAACGGTGGGGTCTCACTGGCGCAATTACTCTTTTGGCGACAATTGCACAAGCTGGGAGTACCGCTGGACTGGTGAAGCTACCGTGGACAAGTAATAATTCTACTGCAATTATATTTTTCCTTGTGCAGCTGTCCTCGGGCGTGACTNTTTCCTGGTGCAGCTGTCCTCGGGCGTGACTATACTTTTTGGAGTTTTGGGAGGACAAGCAAATATATATGTAACATCTAAAGTTATTTTGCGTCAATTAAGCAAAAGTTCTATGGAAGCTTGGAGTGGGACAAATTTTGAAAGAAAATGCAGACAAAGATTTTTCGTTTCGTGCGCTTGCATCAAATGTGGATTTTTGTCAATTAATTTTATCGATAAGCTCACCCCGTTGAATTTTGTGGATTTTGCAAACAGTTTAACAGTAAATTTTTTGTTGCTGGCATAACGCTGGCATTTTGTTGCGGAAACAGTATTTGTCTTGTTTGCTGATGAAAAACTCCTTGTTGTGTACAAAAGTTACATAGTTACATAGTTTACAGAGTTTACCTGTGTGTGATTAATACGATCTTCAAAATTAGCTTTAGAATGAGCTTATTCCACCGAATGACGAATAATGTCGGCTAAATTATCAATAAAAATGACTTGCAGCAGACACAATAAATAATCGATCGCAAAGAAAATCCAGTTATTTACTGATAAGTGATGATATTCGCTTAAAAAAATTTCGTTCAGGATTAACTACAGTAATTTTTCACTTGAAATAGATAATTAACATCCGACATTTTTGTAAACCATTATTGTAGCAGAATCAAATTGCTAATGTGATCGGGGTTCAACTTTGATCCGAAATATTGACTGGAATTGTATTTGTAATGCAAATCGATGTATTATTTTATTTTCCATACCTATTTTACTATTGTCTTATTGTTGGAAATTAGCTATTATCGTCGCTGAATAAGACAGAAATAAATCTATATCATTCAAAGAAACTTTTCCTCGAAACTTTTTGTATTTAGCAACATTCATTCAATTTCTTTCAAATTATTTATTATTACTACCTTATTTTATATGGACCAACTTATTGCTTGAAAGAAGTAAAGCCGATAGTTACAAGAGTATTTTCTGCAATCAGTAGTTCATCTAACACATTTACTATTCATGCTCTACAATGGCATACTCGATGACAAATAGTCTTTTTATCGGATACGTAACACAGTAAATTATTTCGCAAAGCATCTTGCTTTTTTTACTACTCCTACATTCATTCACCCGACTTTGCAAACACAATAAATATTACTTTCCATTCCTAAAAAAGGGCAAATGGAAACAAACTTATCTCCACACTGCTAGGGATAAAGTACATGCCTACAAAACTCGCTACAACAACAATCATCCCACCAGTTTTTTTTCTTATTCTGCTTCCTCTTTTCACCGCCTTCTTCCTCTTTTCCTCCCCAGCAAAAAAAGAAGAAAGAGAAACAACGCAGCAGCCGTATATTTTTTCCCTCATGCATTTCTTACTCCAATTTATTCCGCTAACCAACTCCAAATCTCTCTCTCGTTTACTCCTTTCAGCACTCCCATCTCTCTCTCTTTTAACAATGATTCCTTCCAAAGCAAAAGTCCACTTTTCTTTTTACTTTGTTGGTTCAACTTGGTTAGCTACTACTACTCCTACTATTATTATTATCGTCATCATCATCTTCGCATAAAAACGTTTCGTACAGGATATAACAGCACGCACAAGACGACGACAAACGCGCGGGCAGCAGATGAGAAAAAAAATCTAGAACGCTGCTGCTTGATTTCCACTTGCTACTTATAGTGAAGTGAGTTGTTCTGTCTCTTTTGCCTTGCCTGGAAATGTAAAGTGAAACAGGAATAGTCGCAATGAAACGTTTTATCTCTTAAATTTCTTCTCTTGGGTCTGGACACAAAGTTTAGTAATAAAACATGTGTGTAGCTCCATTTTCTCAAGAAAACCAGCCGGTTTTTGTTAGAATTTTGCGTAAAAAGTAGAAAAATAACAAAAGTAAATGAATCACTACTACCATTATACAACTACTACTACTACAACTACTACTACTGGCCAACTAACTACACACACATTTTTTATTATTTCTATTCCAGTACAACTTCTTTTTTCTCCCTAGCACTTTCTTTCCAACGTCGCTTATTTGTTCCTTTTGCCATTTCTGCTCTTTCGCATAACTAACTACACACACATTTTTTATTATTTCTATTCCCTTACAACTTCGTTTTTCTCCCTAGCACTTTCTCTCCAACGTCGCTTATTTGTTCCTTTTGCCATTTCTGCTCTTTCGCATATATTTATTTAGCAAGTGAGGCATACTCCATATTATTAAAGACGTAATCTGATTATATCCACGTGGCTATCTATCCACAAGTCCTATTATTCCACTTTTGTGCTTTCTTCTCTTCATTTGTTCATTTTTTACCAACTTTCTCCTCCAAAATTTATTATTCCTTGCTACACTGAAGTAGTATTGTTTGCTTTTCGCTTTCTCTTTCTTCATTTGTTTAATTTTTTTTACCAACTTTCTCCTCCAAAATTTATTATTCCTTGCTACACTGAAGTAGCATTGTTTGCTTTTCGCTTTCTCTTTTAATATAATTGTATGAAATATTATATGAGAGTACAACACTGATTGTGAGTGAGCGAGAATAGGTGAGTATAATGTAGCTTCTAGACAGATTGAATGAAACGCGATGAAATACTAGGAAAAAGTTTTGCGTGCATATAAAAAAGTTGTGATTTTCTTCTGAGAAATATTTCATGTAATCTGCTTACTTTTACGCATCCAAAAGTGGAGTCTCGTGTCATTGTTATTTTTTTCACAGACTTTTGCTGAAATTGTATCTGAATTGAGTGTATCATTTACAAAGAAATGTGGAAAAGAAAATTGAAACTTGCGTATTTCTCTATTCCGCAAACTCATGAAGCATTCATGGGTAGAAAAATACAAGACTTTTTTTGCGGAATTTTGTTACACTGGAAAAAAGGCAAATTGGAAATGAAAACTGATGGAAATTTATAAATTTCTCAAAAACAGCATATAATATTTTCTATAATTTTAATACTGAATGATTTTAGATATGTGTATAGGTTTATGATGTGTTTTATACTGATAAATATCCTTGCGTTGTCCTCTGATTCTCTGACCCAATCAAAAATCATATTAAAACATCGCATCCCAACCGCTATTCTCATCCGGCGGCGTATCATTCTTGTCATCTGGATACGAATCAAAATTACTAGCATCTTGCGGTCCTGCAACTGTTGGTACAATGGGAGCTGTCAAAGTTCCTCTTCGCAGACCTTCCCAATTAAACCCGTCAAACCATTTATGCTTCTGGATATCCGAAATGCCTCCCTTTTGGTAACCTAGTCTTTCTCCAGGATTATCTCGACAAAGACGCTTTATCAGATTCACCACATTTTTGCTCATGCTCCTTGGGAATTCAATGTGGTCAATGCCTTTCAAAATACAGTTGTACGTTTCCATAGGCTCCCCAGCAGCAAAAGGTGGGAGACCGGTGAGTAGCTCGAAAATAAACACTCCTAAACTCCAGTAATCTGCGCTGATGTCATGACCCTTGTTCAAAATTACCTCGGGTGCTACATACCTACACAAGATACATAAACGATTTGAAAATCCAAGTTCGCATTTTTAAAATAATCTAACTTCCAAAACCCACTCACTCTGGCGTTCCGCAAAATGTCCACGTTTTACGCGCTCCACTTCCCTCCAATCTTTTGGCAAAACCAAAATCCGTTAATTTTGCATACCCCTTCGAGTCCAAAACCAAATTTTCCGGTTTCAAATCCCTGTAAATTATATGTCGACTATGCAAATAATGCAATGCCTCAAGCACGCAAGCCGTATAAAATCTTGCCGTATGCTCATCAAAAACTTCCTTGTCCCTCAGAATCGTCCACAGCTCTCCACCCATACATGCTTCCATTAGCATACACAAATACTTGGAATCACGGAAAACCTTGTACAGTTTGCAGATAAACTGACAATTGGAATCCATCATGATTTCTTTTTCGCTCCTCACATGCTCTTGTTGTCCGGTTGCCACAATTTGACATTTTTTCATACGTTTTAAAGCAAAACTTCGGTCTTTCAGCGTGGACGACCCCTTGACAATAACTAGTTCCACCCTACCTGTTTTTAGAAGAATGGACATTCATGACATATTTATTAAAATGAACGCATGTTGTAAATTGTTCCAGGTTGTTCTTTTGTGTTTTTTGTCAGTTTTTGTCCGTTTTTGTCCGTTTTTGTCTGTTTTTGTCCGTTTTTGTCTGTTTTTGTCCGTTTTTGTCCGAGAGGAGAATGGAAGATGTTAAGATGTGTAGAGAAATCAAGTATGTCTGTGGTTAGTAGACGTCTCATTTTAGATATGTATTTTGTGTACGTCACAGAATTTGCATGTGTCCAGTCTTACCGAAGCCGCCTACTCCAAGAGTTGTCACAGTTTTTAAATTGTTCAACTCCACATGCGCAAACTCCTCGTCAATTCTTTCTCTATAGTTATCAACTCCATCGTATCGCGTCACAACTTCCTCCATTCCTCTTATTATTTGGTCAAAAGCATCCTTATCAATCACAAGACATGTTACACCCTGAAGATCATCCGCTATTATGTTTGCTGTGCGCAAATCATCGCCAAGGAGCGCCTTCTCCCCGAAAAAATCTCCCCGATGCAGAGCACGCACAAACTTTTCACGCCCATTTTTGTTTATTGTGACCTTCACACGACCTCTCTGAATGATAAAGAATGTATCTCCTCGAGCTCCTTGACGAACAATGTATTCCCCATCAAGAAACTCTGTTTCCTCAATCCGGTCACTAAGTTTGGCCAAAGTATCAATGGACAGTTTTCTGAAAATTGGAACGCTCTTTAGAAAGTCAATGTACTCTTGTTCTCGCATCATTTTGAAGATCATCCGCTATTATGTTTGCTGTGCGCAAATCATCGCCAAGGAGCGCCTTCTCCCCGAAAAAATCTCCCCGATGCAGGGCACGCACAAACTTTTCACGCCCATTTTTATTTATTGTGACTTTCACACGACCTCTCTGAATGATAAAGAATGTATCCCCTCGAGCTCCCTGACGAACAATGTATTCCCCATCAAGAAACTCTGTTTCCTCAATCCGGTCACTAAGTTTGGCCAAAGTGTCAATGGACAGTTTTCTGAAAATTGGAACGCTCTTGAGAAAGTCAATGTACTCTTGTTCTCGCATCATTCCGCTACGCATCATAATTGACTGGAAGGACTGTCTCGTCATTGACCTATTTTTTGAAATGCGTTGAAAGGGCAATCGACGGTAATTAGTTGTAATAAAGAAATAGACAAAAGTAACGAAAAAATGAAAGAATTTGTCAACTTACCACACTCGTACTACACTTGACTCTGCTTTGATGGTAGCAGTTCTGTCGCAATTGTAGAGGAGCGCCAGCTCTCCAAAAACTTTTCCGGGAGTCATGCTGCAGAGATAAACACCTTCCCGGGACACCTCCACCCGACCATCCTCCAAAACATAAAGGGTGTTTCCTGGCTGACCTTCACGGATTATGACAACTCCCTGCCGGTGATCTTCCGCATGCATGCATTCCACAATGTCATTGATTCTCTGGAGCTCCAAGTGTCGGAGAAAGTCATTGTCCAAAATGGCGCTTTTTATAATTTCTCGGTGATCTGTCCGATTTTGGATGGCTTGGCAAAGGATTCCATTGTATGGTTGTGCCAGTTGAAGTGTGTGCAGAAGCTGCGGCTGGAGGACTGGGATAAACAGCTAGTGCTCCGGGGGATACGGTTAGCGTACTTTTTTGCCCGGTTGTTTCTGCAGATATACCTTGGTGTCGTTCTCGAGTGTGACGGTTTACAGGATTGGTGGAACTGGCGCCAGGAACTGATAAATGTGGAGTGTTTACCCTTGATTTTATAATGGATTGGTACTGAAAAATGGGTTCAAGTCAGATTTATTTTAGTGAAACGGCATGAAGACAATTCTTGCATGATTATTTTTTACCTTATCCAAACTAGATTTGAGATAAGTTATCTCCTCATTTTTGTCCAAAAGTCGAAGTTCCAACTTGCGAATAGCTCTTTCTCTGTACACCAATTCCTCTTGTAGGCGTTCTATAACTGCCTGCTCTGTACTTGAAAAGGAACAAGGGGTAGACTCGGTTACCATTTTGCCCCCCGTTTTGAAGACAATATGACAATCTGCTAATTTTATTATGCATGCAATACAAGTTTCGAAATTTAGATTGGATGTAAAGTAGCTTGTGCGTCAAACTAAAATCTCAATTTGACTGAAGTTGGGCAGTAAAGTTTGTATTCGGTTGGATAAAAAAGTTATTCAAAAATCCGGAACATTGCAGACTGTTGCTCAATAAAGAGCAGCAGCAGAAACATTTGTTTGCTTTGCCATTTTTCACACTAGTTCCGTCCAGATAACAGAATAAAACTTGGGGTAGAGGACAAAAAGTTTGAGTGTGTTCATGTGATTGAGTCTCTTCTAATTTTATAATGCATGCAATACAAGTTCGAAATTTAGATCGGATGTAAAGTAGCTTGTACGTCAAACTAAAATCTCAATTTGACTGAAGTTGGGCAGTAAAGTTTGTATTCGGTTGGATAAAAAAAGTTATTCAAAAATCCGGAACATTGCAGACTGGGGCTCAATAAAGAGCAGCAGCAGCAGCAGAAACATTTGTTTGCTTTGCCATTTTTCACACTAGTTCCGTCCAGATAGCAGAATAAAACTTGGGGTAGAGGACAAAAAGTTTGAGTGTGTTCATGTGATTGAATCTCTTCAAATTACTGAAATCCATTAAATATCTAGTACACATTTTTTTAAACGGTATAGCTAATGCACCTATTTAGCCATTTACATTTGTATTTACCTACATATGTTCATTGTGCATTATTCATTGTTCATGTTATATTTATCGTCTTTTATTCTACTATGTACTAGCCAATTATTTTGCTGACTAGGACCAAGACTCATGTTTTTAACCACCTGTATAATTTAGCAAGCAGAGAATTTTACATCAATGAAACAAGCCATAACAAAGTAACGGAATAAAGTAAAAATTGTTCTCATTGTTAATATTGAAAATTTACCAATAAATACTATCTAACCAACCTGTATATTTCATGAAACCAAAGAATTTCACATTGAAAATATTGCAATGATTCATTTCATTGCCAATGCCAATCATATTCTTTCACTGTCTTGCTTGTCAACAATCAACGGATAAGTTGATTCGGTTTGGACTGAACAGACAAAGTGTGTAGAAAGTAATGTTTCCTTGTTTTCCGTTTCAGCATCATCATCAGCAGCACTACCACAACTTTACAATTCAAATTCTATTATGACATTGCATGACATGCTACAATTTCTTTCCTGATAAATAAAGCAGTGTGAACCAACTAAATGGACTAGTGTAGAAAATGTAAGCAAGCAAGCAAACATGGAGTCGACATTAAATATTGAAGGCAATTAGCTCTCCAACCAGACGTACCTACTCTGCTCAGACACTATACAACAAAAAGCTCTACTAAACTATTATTACCGATCATTTCTAAAAAAAATCTATCAATTGATGATATCTTCTTTCCAACTTTATAGACTGACTGAAAAAGTGAGTTCTTAATCTATGAGGAGGCGCAATCTATGAGTATTTTGTTAGCAGCAACAGTGCTTTTAATATTAAACCATAGTTTCGAGGTGCTGTTCCTATAATAATATAGTAAGAAACAAATTGCAAATACAAAACAGTCAATTTTTGTGACAGGCACAAAACATCACATCACAGAACACCATGATTACTATTCAAGTGTAAAAAATATTATGATTTATTATTCATGTGCATACACTTTGGCAGACAACTACCTACATAATGTTTCATTTATAATCATAAAAGCGTACTCACGTCCTCTCATAATCACCTGCTGCCATTAAATAACTCGTATGCAGAACATCAGTTTATTTTTTAAACCTGCATGAGGCAGTGGGCATATTCCACTGAAATTATTCCCTTTATTTTCATGCACTTGTTGAGAAACAGTGCTAATTGATGAAGCAGGCATAGTTGTATAATAGCCATGATGCATTATTATTCATGAGGCAGTGGGCATATTCCACTGAAATTATTCCATTTATTTTCATGCACTTGTTGAGAAACAGTGCTAATTGATGAAGCAGGCATAGTTGTATAATAGCCATGATGCATTATTATTTATAATAATATGCCTTTTTTTAAACTCATAATGAATAATAAGCTACTTTGTTGTAAGATGCTTAACGTTTCATGCAAAGCTGAAAAGTGCTGAGGAGGTATGCATTATTCAGTATTTTTGCAAGAATAGCAAAATGATTTTTTTCTGCAGGAATTGATTATCATGTTCACGAGACGCGTAGACTGCTCAGGTGTTATAAATAGCTACATTTTCTTTGGACTTGACTCATGAATCGTGCTGTGGAATTCTCTATTTGCAGGAATTGATTATCATGTTCACGAGACGCGTAGACTGCTCTGGTGTTATAAATAGCTACATTTTCTTTGGACTTGACTCATGAATCGTGCTGTGGAATTCTCTATGATTTTTTTTGGGAATGTGAACTACGTTTTTTTGTATGCCATAACATTATGATAGGCTTATGTCATATTATAATTGCCTAGCTATTTTTGAAATTGGATTGAAGAGAAATTAAAGATGCTATCAATAAAAAACTATGTTTTTTACAAAATGAATTAAAATGAAATGGAAATTATTGTATATTGCACAGGTTCATCCGTTTTTGGCAAATTGATTTTGAGTAGCATATTGTTTTAGATTTTTCTTCCCTTCCCTAAATCCCATTAAATCAACTTTTAAAAAAATTAACAACTTAATTTAAGGAAGTTGAATCAAATTATAAAAATCTGGAAATTAATCGAATTTAATTTTTTAAATGTCTATTTATTTACTTTATTACAAAAGCTTTCCTAAAATGTAATTTTGGAACTCCTTGATTTGTCATTCGTCCGCCAAACATCGCACAGCCTACGTTTACGCAAACTAAAATGGCAAACAAATGGACAATTAAAGCTCTAGAGGTGGAACAAGTCATTAGTGGCTACCATTGCATTCCATATCTCCTTTATTGGGATATACCAGCAGGAAAATATGGCTACCGTAAAAAGGGAGAGTGGCTTCTGTACCTTTGGTACATTTCTTTCCTTATAGCTTTCTGTGGAGTGATGGTTTGCGCAGCTACGCTGATCTGGAAATTGAATACTGGAAACAATGACAAACTTCCTTTTCTAAGTTGTGGCACCTGGCTTTTCTTCATTTGCCTTGGTTGCCTCGCCCTTGGAGTGAATTTGGTCTTTATTCAATATGTGGGAGAATTTGTTGAATGTCTCAATCATTTGATTCATTTGGGGAATGAAATTGAAGCAGCCGAGAAAAAAATCATGAGAGGTTTTGGCAAGTCAAAAAAGAAGAAACTATCGGTTCAAGATATAGTTGGATTATTTGCTCTGTGCAATGTCTGCTTTTTACATGCCGTACCCTTTCTTCTGGTTCCATTTGGCTTGGCTCTTCACCCGGAAATGGATCCTTTCCATTGGGTTCTCCAGCAAATATTGGGGGTCAACTACACTCAAAATCTTGCCACAAGTCAATGGTATCCCATCATCATCACCAGATTCATTCTCTTGTTCTTGTTCTGCTCTGAGACGCTACGGACCGTTAGTCAAATGTGCATCATTATGATTCTCGAGTCGCCCATATTCTACCTATGTTTAAATCACTACAAACGCTATTCCCTAGACTATCCCGTGCTTTCTCAGTATACAAGACTTTGTCGCATACGGAATATCAATGTAAAAGCGTGCGGAGAAATGACCAGTACTGCAATGGGAGTATGCTATGTCATGATGACCGTCACAAATGCTGCCTGCTTCTTTGGCTGGGATATGGTCAGTCCGGCAATTTTTGCGTGTCTTGTTGGAGCTGCTGTGATTCAAAATGGGATAACACACACAGTCCTGCCGTTGGTAACAAAACTGTACGATCTTTCCAGTGGGATCATCGAGTATTGGAAAATTCAGGTGGAGCAGGTGGACTGTACTGGGAAGAGAAAACATATCAGAAAGATTCTACGCCATACGAGACCGATAGCGTTTGCATGTGGAAGTGTTGGGATACTCAAAAAGGAAACAAAAAGGAATTACTTTGCTTCTCTGCTCGAAGGTTTTATAAATGTTACCATGACACTAAAAGGATTTTTGTAGAAAATTTTTACAACGTAAAATATTGCAAACTCATGTCGTAGTACTACTGGAATCAAGATTTTGTTAGAGTAGCTATTTAATGCACTTGAATTTATTTAATTGTTTTGATTAAATAAAATTTAAGTAGGTAGGATAAAAGGAATATTTCAACAAATAAATATCTATATCGATATACTAATATACTTTTAATCAAAAATAAAAAAGGTCTTCTGGTGTAGCTATTAGCACCTAATTAAGTTTAAACAATATTTAATATAAAAATAAAATATTAAAAGCATATTTTTTAATGAAACTAACTTGATATATTTCTCCATAATCAAAGCGTAGTGCAAAATACATATAATAGATTCAGTCCAGCACATACCAAGGCACCAAGAATATTAATCGAAAAAAAAATATTTAGTGATAAAAATAAGCGAATTTGATTTGTAATTCTCCAAACCATGGTTGAATATTTTTAGGGATCCGTATTTAAACAGGGTATGTTGTAGGTCAACCTAGTGGTGACGTTGCGCTTAATTTCGAAATAATTAATGGTTCATTCTTTTTGATTGTTTGTAGATGAGTATTTTTAAAAGTTTACCGCATTCATAAATTAAAATCGATCAAAACGTCCATATCGAAAGCAGTCGACTAAGTTAAAGACTCGTGCTGCTAATTCTATTTTTTGTTTTGTTGGTACAACTTAGAGAACAAATAATGCAATTAAAAATATACATCTTTAGTTGTGGTAAGCAAAGTATTTCTATGATAGATGAACGAAAATTTTTGTTGGAATATTTGAAATTCTAACTAAATTCTAAGTCA
>JAANSP010001968.1:0-13842 GCA_036850745.1 Homidia socia | reverse complement strand
TTAGTTCGGTTGTAATTACAATAATTGATAAAACATCCTTTGTTTGAATTATTGAATGTAAATGTGAATGTACTCTTGTGGTGACTTACTGGGTGAGTCACATACATTTTTTGTCACCATTATTATCAAGAAAACAACCGACCCACAGCATATTCCACAGCTCCAATTACTTAATGGCTAGTGAAAAACCGCAATCTGGTTTGAGGATGATAAGCAAACAAAAGTTCAATAATTATGAGGGCTGTGCTTTTGCTTATGCAAACAAATCAAGTACACTATCTTGTTTAATGGTTGTAATTTAATAATACGTCTCAAAAATAAATTCAATCCTTACATTCAAGCCCAATTAGGATTTAGATAATGAATAAGTGAAAACTAAGAAATACACATAAAAATTAATGCATCACTGGCAGCTAATTGATGATATAACAATTTTGTTTTTTCATAAAAGAAGGAAAACCATAATTTTAATATAAAAAAACATACAGCATGAATAAAGTTTGAATCGAAAGACATTTTTCATGCGAAATAAAAAGTTTGAAAATGCACTATGTTTACATTCATATTCTTAATTTGTAGATATGTTTGTAGGAGGATAAAACAGTTTCATCTACGATTAGAACTATTATTTGCAGGGGATCGTACAAGGAGATGATTATATTGTGGCATGAGACTAGGTTTATTATCATTTTGCCGTGTTGTGATGATAGCGCAAAACGTTTTCTTCTTCCTCCTTCTCTGCAATAATATATTAATGAGGTTGTGACGTTACCGGCCGTCTCTCCCCATGAACCGCAATCACAGCACATGGGCTTTCGGGATTTGCTGGTTTGCCTACGTATGAGCAAGCATGACAAACGTTGACACAGCAGATACCCAGTAACAATCCAAGAGCACAATTGCAGCAGCAAGATGAGCCACATCCTTCCTTGAACCAGACAAATCCCCAGGGAAAGCAGCAGGCCATCATTTTCTCCCATGACTCCAAAAGTTCTTGTTCCTCGCCAGTTGCCATTGTAATGATTTACGATCTCTTGACGTGTCTCACGGCACAAAAAAAGCAACCTGTCTCACAAACCGAGATGAAGAAATCCTGGAAGAAAATAAATATAATAAATAACTAATTTGCACCCCAAAATATTGCTTGTCAAATTCTCATGAATCTGTCAACGACAGACTCAATTAACGAAACCATAATTTTTTGCTATATAACTTGCTCAGTAATATATTTGTCATTATGATTATGTACCCTTTGATACGCTACCTTTGCTAGTATTTTCGGTATCCACAAGAATTCAAAATTGACAAGACTGCTTCCAAATGCACACTGACTACTCTTTCTTCTCTTTCCAATATCTTTATCTGCTGCTGAATACTTATCTTGGAGAACAGTAGTGTATGTAGTTGAAAAACTCGTTTGTCCAGTTGCTTTTCAACTCATTGATTTTTTTATTGCATGTCTAAAAAATTACAGTTATGTGGTTCGAAAAATAGAAGCTTATTTCTTCAAGGTGTTCAAATTACAACACAAAGGTGATCCACTTACACTTAAGTTGCCACTGCTCGAGCTATCGGTGAAGAATGACGAGTGAAATTGTGGTGCAGGTGTTGAAGTAGTTTAATATATTTATTTAATGTGTTCCTCCAGCATAAAAACTTACATGCGATTATTGAACATTTTGTAGGTTGTTGGAGTGTCTTGTTGATTACGTGCTGTACTTAGTATTACATTTTTTATCGTCATCCTTTTGCTGGAATAGCACTTATCTATGATGTTTTGAAGCATACATATGCGTACGTCATCCAGTCAAAAAACATTTCTGAAAACTGCTCCGGTCATTTCATACATATACTTTGTTCCTGTCGTGACGATTCATAATTATTATGCGTGCATGAGCAATCAGAAGCGACATTGTGCTGACCATTATAAAAGCGCATTATAAAAAAGTAAAACTGAACAAGTTACATATAGCTATTTTAGTTAAATAATAATGACAATAACAACATGCAACAAAGTATAGTCGCAACACAATTAGTTTCTCATATAGTGTTCAACAATTCTTTTCTGGCTCCTCGTTTTCCTTCTGCGTTTTGAATAGTGGAAGCACATAGCAATGACTAATGACATGTTGTCGTGCAATAAAAGAGTTATGGATTGGATAAGAGAACCGATAAGAGATATTGAAGGTGATGTGGTAGTGGAGACGATAATAGTTCACATTTCCTGTTGAATTTTTGTTACGGTGATGAATGTAGATACGTAGTTTATGTGGTGGCATTGTTGGAATAGACTAAACTAACATAAAGCAACAGAATAAATCTACACGCGCATCACTCATTTCGTTTTTCGTTGAATCTCCAAGTGGATAATTACTTAAACTAAAATTCTCACGTAATACAAACCATACAGACTGTTACAGCAACTTTCATGCTCCTTTATGTTACTTTTCATCGATAATTTTTGTATTTTGAGTAGTAGTACCACAGAAAAGTATTGACAATAAAAACTACGTGCTAATACCTATTTATACTTGTTAGCACAGATGAAGTAGTCACACGTGCGATAAGTAAGTACTGGTTGTCACCAGTCAGTCTTCATGAAATTTTGGAGTTGGGTATTACTATATTACATCCTTTTGATATTACGTGGATCAAAGAAGACCTTGGGTTGTGATGAAGGGGTCTTCAGTCAAGCGCACAGTTGAGCAAAGTGCTGTTAATCCTCTGATTTGACATGCTTTTTAAAAGCACTTTTCTGTCTAAAATTGAATACTTGCGTGATCGTGCGATCATGTCTCTGTAATGGAGCATATGTTTTGTACTGTAAAGTAGTAGCTTATGTTGAATAACCAATCGAATATTGACGGTTTTATGGGTTTCAAAAATCCAATTGTTTTGCTTCGGCTCCATACCAAGACGTATTATTATTCCATCTTGGTATGCTATAAAATCAATAAATCGAGGGAGAATATGATATAATTTGCATGCTTTAACATTTACGGTTTAATAATAACAAGAAGTACTTCATATAAATGCTCTGCTAAACGTAGTTGGAATGGATAACAATTCTATACAGTTACCTGGTGTTTCATAAAAAAAAATGCGGGTTTCAAAATTAAATTTACGCCTTTTGGCTAGTAGGACGATCAGAAAAATGAACATTAAAGAGCTCAGACGTTTCCAATGCGCCATGCAATATGCAACGTATAATGTTGGGATAACTTTTTTTGAAAAATGGATGGATAATGTTGTTATTAATTTGTGTATACAAACTAGTATAAGTTATACTTTACTAAAAGTTAAAACTCCGCTTGGCAACTAATATAATGCAATATCAGGCATCATTTTATAGGTCTATTCTAAGTATAGAAAAAACATTCCATTACTACTATTAGTTTTCCTTATGCTTATGTTATGACTATTGCGAGGGGCCCTTTGAGACTGGTTTTTCATGCATGAAACTTGCACGGAAAAGAGAGTTAATTGAATTGAAATCATGGTTCATGCATGTACACTTGTTCAAATTTAAGGCATTTATCGTGTTTCAGATACGCTATGAATACTAACTACAGTAGTTTCAAGGTATTTTCTACTAAGGTGGTTGTTTAATTTTTAATGAGAAGTTACATACTAAGAAATTTTATAATATGACAATTTAAAACCCTGCTTTCACGAGGTAGTAGTCCTTTTCTAAATTAGCTAAAGGTAAAATGTATTCTGTACATTTTAGGAGCGGTTGGTGGTGACGGTGACGATGGCAATGACAAGGAGAAGGAGGAGGAGGCAGAACGTGAACGCTTGGAGGCCATCCGGGAGGCAGAAGAGCGAAGAAAGGAGAAACACAGAAAGATGGAAGAGGAGCGCGAAAAGATGAGACAAGAAATCCGTGACAAGGTAGCGTAATCAACAGTACATACTATTTCTTGCAAAATTTATAATATTCAATAACAATTTTCCTATAGGAGTAAATCATTATTTTATTTTCTCTCAAAAACAAAATTAAGTGTCAAAAGTAATTAGTTTTTCTTAACACTTGTGTGCGGATACGTTTCTCTAGTACAATATCAAAAAGAAGGAGGAAATCCAAGAGGAGCAACAGCAACAGCAAGTACCCGACAATCCTCTCATGCGAAAAAAGAAAACGCCTGAAGAGCTCGCCCGTGAAGCGGAAGCAGAAGACGAAGATGAGTTTACCAGTAAGTCATCATCATTATTATTAAGAGGAAAATCCTATCTCTTTTCACCCACTAGACAAACAAATTAAGAATACCATCAATTCACTTAAAACTTAATAATACCGAAATGTGGAGTCCAATTAGGTATTAACTTTCGCTGTATTTTCTCTCTTGTCTTATTTTTTGCAGAACTGAAGAATACGTTGGAAACTCATGTAACGGAGATTAAGACGCAAATTGAGAGCAAATGCTCACTCCAATGATTTGCTAATAATCCGCAAGTATACATAATATACTACATACATCAAATCATTTTTTCATATGAACCTACCCACTACACTTCAAACACTGCTATATATATATTCTTCAATCAAAGTCCTGATGATCTCACTCATGCTACATGAACGAGATGAGCCTGCTGCTCTGGCGTCGTTAAAAATGACAAGACATATTCCATCTCATCGTCAACATATAATATATATTCTATATACTGTACATCTAGTATAGCTGTATAAAATGTTAAACTTAAGTAGACATTACATTAAAATATAAATTATGTTGTTAATTTTGAATAAAAAAAATGATCTTTACGGTTCTAAAGAAAGGAATGAAGACCATCATCAAGAAAAACTATAGACGCTCTGAAAATATACTATTTAGGTAAATAAATAAATTACGTACATACCTATGTACATCATCAAAAAAAATTGCGACACATACTTAATTTTAAGAAAGAAGCAAGAAAAAAGATTCAGCGTGTAAGAAACAATCTAATTTAGGTTTACTAGGCGTTATACAATGTTCTGAAGAATTACCACAAAAATATATAGCAAATCTAGAGAGAAAGAAAAAAAACGTTTAGTAAAAAACATGATGCTCTTCAAAGAGTAATTTTTTAGTGACAGAGGGTGTTGATGTAATAAAAGCATTTATTATTATTATTACAACTAAATACTACACAGATGATGAAAACTATGCAATTATATAGCCTGAGCAAGATTTATTATATAGAGGGACGTAACGGTCTTCATCAAGATAATTAAATATAAAATCTCATTATGATATTACTTTTTCGAAACATTTTTGTGCAAAAGTACGTAAGAAGGGACATGAAAATTTTCTCGTTGAGTTTCCATTATTAGGTTCAATTTGTCTGTCAACAGGTAATACCTCTAAAATTAAATAGATTATTGTATGATCATGTAATTTTACATGAAATAATAATAATCAGCAAGCATTGTCTCATCAAAAGAAAAGTGATTACTTGGTAGAATAGTAGACAAAGAGAAAAAACGATACTATTGTTATTATATTATGTACACTATATTAAAAAATACGCAAAAACATGGAATTTCTATACATTTAATGTCTTACTATATATACATATATTAATATATATGGAGTGAGAGTAAGTTGGAAAACTATGCATGTTGTACACACTATTACTTGCAATTACTAAAAAAAATCTTCTTCTTCTTTTAGAACTTTCCCTTATTTTTTATTGTCAAGGCAACGGAAAAATTAATAATGCAAAACAAGCAGAAGAGCTCAGTAAGCTATATATAAGTGGTTTAGTACGTCGTCATCGTTATTGTTGAAAAAGAATAGTAATTAACAAAAATTGTGACAGTAGAAGGTACTACTACTGATTACCGGGAAAAAATTCTATTGAATTCGTAACAAAGAACGAAAAATGACACTTGCTACTTCAGTAAACAAGATCAGAAACAATTTCCATTTTCTGGCTGACACGCCAAAAAAATGGATTGAATGTTGTTGATTTTCTTGCTTGTGGGTTATTATTAGTGACCTGATTTCTCTCGATAAATCTATATTGTGTACTTACTTAAATGACTGGCATATTATACGTAAATCGTTATAGATACATATTATAATTATTATATGTAGCTGATGAGTTTATATACTAAAAATGAGAGAAGGCAAAATGGAAGGCGGAACTGAATTTGACAACGAGAACATGATCTAGTAAAAAATTAACCACTTGGATATTTTTTATGTAATACTGAATCTAATGATATGGGAGCTTGTCAAGACATGGTGATGTTGAAGATGATGGGTGATTTTTGCTTAATCTTTCCCAAATAGGAAAATACGTAAAGAAAAAATTTTGAAGACAGAGAGATTAAAGTACTGTCAAGTCGTTTTTATATTACTTAATTACAATAAAAAATACCATAGTCACCATGACATCGACTAAATGGTAAGTCTGCCAGAAAATGGAAAATGTTGTGACTGAAATTCTTCAGACGAAAGAAATAAACCTCTTACCAGGAAATGTAATTTTCCAGACTTTGCTATTTGTAGTAAGCTCATTTTTAATAACGCAACGACTTGTTACGGAATTCAATATGTAATTCATACTCGGAAGTTTCAAAAAACCAACGTTGTTCAACACTGTTATAATAATAATATGTAGCTATATTAATGGAAATGGCGTTGGTAAAAAATGGTAAAAAGCTATATACGCCTCATTACTAGTGTTTTACTTACAAAAGTCTGCGGTTTTCATATTTTACATTTTAGTTTGATTGAGCTAACAAATCAATTTGAAAATGGTAACCTTATCTAGCTATTAGTTTAAAATACATTTTGTACTACTAGTTTCTTCAAACTGGAAGCAAGAAAACAAGAGAAAAATATACATATACATGCATACATTACATTCAGAGCAACATGGAGAGACTAATATTCTGCCCCAACAACTGATACCAAAAAAAGAAAGCAACTCGCTGTGTAAAGACACTGACCATTATTTTTCATTTTCATGATTGTTACTTAATGCATTATTCAACATGTCATTTTTCTCACCGTTGATGTATAGCTTTGTAAGTGACTACATTAATTGATTATTGCAATCAAAATGTCTGAATTTGTTAATTGAATGTTGTATTGTAAATGCTACAGCTGCTTGGGATTTCAACATGGTATATGTTGTTGATTCAATGTGTTGTCATCATTCTACAACTATTATTGTCGTTATCGTTAAATATAATACTTGTAAATAACAAAAATACAATCATATAAATCAATTCATTGCTCGAGTACAACGAATTTTCACTCATTCATTATCACTGCAAAAACTCACATATATGTACGCAGGGATGATAATAGAATTTTAATAGTAAAACATGGTTTATGTTTCCGTTTGTAATGTGGTAAAAACCATGTAGACACTGTGAATATTAAAGGAAAATGTTTTGGACTAGTTAAGGTCAATAATAATGCATATATTATTCAATGATTATTATTATTACAATTTTAATTTTTTAAATTATGATTATTATACTAGGTAATGCTAATAATAATTATTTAGTATAACAAGATGAAAGAGACACAAAGGTACTTTGAGACACTTGTTCTTTTTCTTCGTAAAGTTACGACTTTAAATGTCAACGAGGGAAGGAAAAGCTGCTGCTAAAAAGAACCGAGAATACACACACTGAATAAAATGTGTTATCTAAATTACAGTCATACTACATTTTAATACAATTTACTATAGAAGGACGACCAATGTTATAAAAATCATTTTTTTGATATTTGAAAAGTATAAGGAATAATATTTTTCCTTAGATGAACTTCTTATCATTATTAACATTAACTTACGTGACAATGATATTATATTGTATGTAAACGTACGATTAGTGTAAAATCGTTTAGTACATTTCAATGTGGTGCAATTTGTGCCAGCAAACAAAGGCAAATAATAATGTGCAGAAAAAAACAATTATTATTACTGCTAGTGCTGCTGACAGTTCTTTAATACTAATTATTTATGTTTACTGTTATATAGGGTATTGTTGTTGTGATTCTTCTTCAAGGTGTACATTATGTTTGTTCATTGTTCACACGTTGTATTCACAGCCTTTTCCGACATCATTCTAATGATAGCATTGTTTTCCTACCTCAACTACAACATTTTCGGAGATTTCCACTCGCTCGTGTAGCTCTCGCCAAACTCATTCCTTTCAATCATCGACAACAAATACAACCATCTTTGAACCTATTGTTAGTATGTATATATGTATACAATACATATACTATACTATCATACTGTCAACTTCACTCGATCTTGTATCTCTCTCTCTTGATAATACACACTGTCGTCTATACAACTATCTCTCTTTTTTTCTATCTCTACTTTCATTTTTCATTTTCAACAAGCTAATACTTTCCATTTCCTAGATTTAAACACCTAATGACGGTTTTCTGAGTTTTGAGCTTAAAACGTGCGTACTATATAGTAAAAATACATATATCTCTCTGATAACGTCTCTTCTCTCCTACTGTCAACCAACTGTCTGTTTGTTAATCTTTTTTCCCTGTTGTACACTATCGAGTCTCTCTATTGAATCCAGGAAAAATTGTAATAAAAAATGGTGTATGTCAACCACTAAGGTTCTCAACGAAACAAAAAATATCTTGTATAAAAAAATAAAAATAACTTTTGAGCCTTGCAATACCATACAATTATTAGGGAACATAGATGATGTACCCTTTTTAACCTTTCATCCATCTTTTCCATCTCTCCTAAAACCAATGTTCTCAGGAAAAAAGTGTTGGGTTTCCATCCGTTTGTTAATAAAAACTAGTAATATCTACAAAAGTAATGGCGATTAACGTCCTGCCACTAGACATCATTCGAAAAAAGAAGATTTTATCTAATGTTATTCATAATGTATTTTGCCTAAAGACATGATGATGATAGGTAGTCAGTAGAGATATAAATGAAAACACAAGGAAAATATGCTTTGACATCTTTCTCGCTGTATAACTGCGGTAGTGTTATTGTTAATGTACTTAATACTGAGCAGAAAAAACTTAGCGAACAAATCTTAAAAAACATACATGAATTCATAGTTTAAATCACAATGCGTGATATCTAAAACATGTTGAATTATTTTTAAATAATAATTATTGTAGTATCTTTACTGGAAATTTCCCGGCTGTATTAAAGTTATAGAAAATAAAATTGCTGAATACACGATGACAAGAAAAACACTTTTCCTTATATTATCACAGTTGACAGTTGTTTCAATAGCCTACTATTGCAACCTTATCCTTTTCAGAGGAATAATACGAAATCGAAACTGGTTATTAGATCTTTGGGCAATGTTTTACTGTAGATAGTTTTGTCCAGGGTAAAATTTCAACAAACTTAGGTTTCACCCTGTGTTGCTTCAATTTCAAAAATGGTTCATTATATTTTATATTTTAAAATCTGCACTTATATATTCAGTAATGCAGCTCTACAATTTTTTCTTTAAAAAAGCATAGACTTTTAATTCATTTTTTGTAAGCTTTAAGAAACTATGGTCATTTTACTAGGGTGCTGAACTTTTACCTTACATTTCGCAGCCATATCAACGCTCCACACATTTCAAAGCATGACATGGTTCACCACTATCAGTTCAAGTCAAGTTATCAAGTCAAGTAAGTCAAGGCGATACCTACCAATTAAACTGCAACACATAATAATATTTTGTCAGGACGTTAAGAATCAAAGTATGTACATTTGTAACAAATCTCTACTTGCATATCCCGCCTCTACCTTTCCACACAGCAGTTCATATATAGGTATAAACTAGTAAAAAATATTTTTAGCCAAGTTTACGATTAACCAGTGTCCGTATACGCAGCATTCCCTCCCAAAGCTTTATCTTTCAGAATTTGCTTCCCTGGCCTACATTCAGGAAACCGATGAAATAAAAAATGGAAAATCTATTTGTAATCCTGCCTAGCCTTTTCATGTTTACATTTCCTTTTATTGCTCCACAAGATATTTCAAGTAAATTATAAATGCATTTAAAAGACCAGATTTTCATTACAATAGTATTTAATTTCAGGCCACTAATTTTTATTTCAGACGAAAAATGTGTTGAAGTTTATGAAATAGGTACATATGTATTATTCCATACACTCAAAAAACATAATTTTATTTTAAATAGTTTGTAAAACAATTAACAATATTATTATTATTATATCATATTATAATTGTTGCATGTGGCAGAAAAAAACTGCATGTCGAGAAAAATACACTTTTTCGTAAACCAGAAAACGAGGTGTTACGTAAATTGTACTGTGGTAAATACGCTAACTTCTTCGAAGATTTGCTGATGATAATATATTCAAATTATTTGCATGGAGGTGAAGTTATTGTTGTAATAATGATATGGCTGCGCGCAGTTGCATTTAATGAAGATATTCTTATATAAAACAAAAAATTGAAAGATGAAAGAGGCACGTTGTTGTCTTCTGTAACAAGAAAGACGCATGTTAATCAAGTCCATATAAACACATACTTATTTAATAATTAAAAATAATAATTAAAAATATGATGTAATAGCCATTATTATCTGATAACATAAATATGTAATATATTCTGTTCCAGCAACGGAAAAATATTATTGTAGGGTGAATAAAAGAATAAATCAAATAAATACATATTATATATTATACTACAACGTGCATAATATATACTGATACTACTACTGTATAATATGATGGCATACAACAAAAATGAATAATATTTAATACTAATACTAATATTAAATATAGTAGTACGACAGAAGAAAAAAGGTTTTGAATAATAAGGACAGATATGCAAACAGTATATCTAATTATTATTATTACAATTATTTAAATAGAAATATGGATGATATTGATATTAGTAATTTCTAGCGTGACATATAATAAATATGATAAGTATTACTATGCTCTAGAAGAGGAAAAAAGAATAAAAACTACTAAATAGATGTAGTCTTATTTCAGTCTGTTTAAATAAATTTAAACATTGACTAAACAACACGACATTTTTACAGGAACAATATGACGTTCCCAGTTTGAAATATTATTCATGTCACACATTTTATGCAAAAAAGTCATAAAAAATACCCGCACATGCATAACATGAAAGTATACAATTTTCTACAGTGTATAAGTATGTATATTTTTGGTCACATAGTCACAAATTGACGTTTTTTAAACTAACAAGTTGTACATACTCGTGGTGAGGTAGCCACAGTGCATGCTTTTGAACATTGCCAAGGTTTCATGAGCTCACCATGTGCATATAAAAATCTTTGAAGGAACTAAAAAAAAGTTGAGTGCATAAAAGTAAGAAAGTTGACTATTTCAAGAAATGATTCTTCCTAGCAAACATATATTTTTTACCGTTACAACAAACTGTTATTTTTTAAATCTATAATATAGGTTAATGACTCATCTAAAAATGGGAAAGGAACTCGTTAAATATTTGATATCGTAGGGCATTACAAACTAATCTAGTTGCTACTCATTTTGAAGCTGTCACAACTAAAAGTGAAAATTAGTTGATATTGCACATCTTGCATAAGGCAAAAAGAAGAAAGACACCCAAATTTTGTCAGTTTTACCATTGGGAAGGAGAGACTACTTTGATGAGTAAAAACATCCTTTAGTTGCATCATGAGGCGCATTAGCCCAATTCCAAATCAGATCAGCAACAAAGTAAGTAGTGCACTTGCAAATAGCAAAGAAATGCCACTACTTCAATAAATAGTAGAATCTCCATCAGCACAAGTAATTCATTGACTACATAGACAAATTGATAAAAATGACGGTAGACGCGTCTGATAGGATCCAACCAAAGAGTAGAAATGGGGTAGAAAATCCCATTCGAAATAGTTTTCAATAAATACATCTGAATCATTCTTCCTTATATAGGGTACACAAATGTAATCTTTACGTTTGACAGCTTGATAAGCATGTATCAACTAGGATGACCCACCACGAGCAAGGGTCATCATCAAATCACCGCAGCTGCACATTGCAGCTGCTCATTACATAATAGATAGTCAATTTGTGTCGCATCAAATTTCACACCATCATTGTTTACGATTATCGAAAACATAAATGCATTATAAGTAAAGGGTTAAGAAACGCATTTAATGTACCTTAAGTTTGCAAAAAACATTTTACTCTTAAACTGACCAAAAAGATAAATGGAAGGATTGCTGAAAATTTATGNATTTAATGTACCTTAAGTTTGCAAAAAACATTTTACTCTTAAACTGACCAAAAAGATAAATGGAAGGATTGTTGAAAATTTATGGTCCTGGTCCGATTATTGTTATTATACTATTAATTGCATAATAATTGTGCTTGTAACACTGTAACAACAATTTTATTATAATTTTTGAGTAACCACTGTACTGTAACCATCCTGATGATAAATTTTAACTGCATGGCAACATTATAACTATAACAAACAATAGTAACCGATGTTTGCTGACGCGCCACTGTACAGCCTAGCCTGCACACTTATCTTGTGATTTTATTTTGCATGCAAAACTATAATGTCCGTCTTTTGAATTGCTCTGACTGAAGCAAAATGAACAGCGTTATGTAACTCTCTCAGCGAAAAAACCGGTGACATGTGAGGTCACTCGACGTTTACCCATTACCCATGCCTCAATTTTGCTACGAAAATAACATTGAGAAATTTGAAAACAACATCGTCCTGAGAAGGTGATAAAAGTGAATTTAGTACTTTATATAATATGTACGTGGACTAACATCAGACGCGAAAAACACTAAAGCGCCCCAGACAAGATACCATCTATCTAATGTATTATTCATATGTTATATGGCATCCATTTCTAAACACCTACAATGTCTGCGTGATAGTACGCTAACGAACGATTTTTAAAAAAGTGTCTTTGCAGAGAAGCATAACTTTGAGATTTGATCATAAATAATTACTTTTACCAGTTAAAAATTGTTATTGTTATGGTTTAGACATCATTTACTGCTGGAAGCACCATACCCACCCACCAATAATGAAACTAGTCCAGATGTATACTTACGAATAGCCAATAAGGATCATTATGTTATAGTGAGAAGAATCATGCATAACTATATATTAATTTAGTAGCCATTTCGTGATCACTTATACAGAAAACTCATAATGTTATGAATTTTTTTTAAATAGGACAGCGAGAAATGTGGTCACCTAAAAGAATGAAAACACACGCAGCCGTCTTCATTTTTGCCGGATGTGATTGCCACATTTTCATTTCACTTCCACTAAAAGTGGAAGATGACCACGCAAGGCAATCAAAAACCGGAAATAAAGTCTGAGGTAAGCGCCTTCAAAGGAAGCAGCGGCAACACAATTTTTTCTATCAGTAACGTGTTTTTGAATGCGGCAAACTATACTATCATGATTTACAACTCATTTGGCAGGCAATGTGTGTATAAATTATAAATGTCTGTCAATAAATATGTATATGCATCATGATAAACAAAAACAATGCAATGAATGATGCCAAAGTGTTATTGTGTTTTGATCTTTATGTGTTATATAATTAAAAGTCATTTTACCCTTTGGCTAATTGAAATTAGTTAAAACTTAAATGTTAAAATAGATTCGCGGGTGACACAAACTTTTTAAGTTTTTAAAACATGAGCAGGGAAAACGAATTGGTCAAGTAGCGGATTTTTTTTGCCATTGAGATAAAATGTTATTCACTAGACTTAGGAGTCTACATATTGGCCAGACAGAGTTGGGAAAATCTGGCAATGTCTGATGTTTTGTGGATTAATCCAAATATATAATAACATAATGGGGCTTTTACATTTCCTACATAATCATTCATTTTATTCTACA
>JAANSP010001967.1:0-13844 GCA_036850745.1 Homidia socia | reverse complement strand
AGGAATGGGGGACGCAGAAAAACTAAAGGCAAAAAGCCACAACAGACATGACTTGTCAGATTACGGAATTCTTGCCTCCACCTAAAATAAAGAAGGAGAAGCTCGAGAAAGTAAGACGATGAGAAAAAAAATAAAGAAGAAAGAAGAAAAAATATAAAATTGTGTGTGAAACATTACTATTCACTAGTGCATATTACGAATATCATGAATACATTGAGCCTACATGTGTGAGGTAGTAGTAGGGATATGGTGTGATGTGTGATGCGAGAGATGTGAAAAGCAGTTGAAGTAAATAGGAGTGCCTCAGTCAGTACCCGTTGTTGGGAATAGGAAAAGCCAATTTCCAAGTCCAATAATGCGATAGATTTCTAGAGGGAGTTTCACTTCACCAACTTTTTCTTACTTTTTTCCTTCCTTTTTCCAACTCGCATATTTTCTCCAACAACATCAAGTAGTAGCACGTAAATAGGAAAGTTGAAGGAAGAAAAAAAGAGAACGAGAAAGGAGCTTAGTGCTTTTGTATTTTTTTCTTGAAAAGAGTAGATCAGGCACTCTTCGAATCGCACAAGAATTTCCTTTCAAAAGAACATACCTACCGTAGATTTCCCAAATATAGCAGCTGCTAAAAATTGAAAACTCTACTCGCTAGCAACTGCTATAAATAGAAGGGTGCTATAATTAGAAGCGTCTAAAAAGCAGGCGTTTTAGGGAATGCTAAAATTCAAAAACGAACTCACAAGGGACTGCTATAAATAGAGAGCTGCTAAATCTAGAGAGCTGCTATATTTGGGAAATTTACGGTATATAAAAGAAGAAGAAAAATAAAAGGAGAAAAAAGCAAAAAGAAGAAAAAGTAGTAGGATGCAAAAAGGAGCGAACGAAAAACGAAAGCACATAAACCATGATAATATATCATGTTATGTACGGTGACGATGATTTTCTTATGATGTATATTCTGTATACATAGTCAGAGATACATGTAAAAGTAAATCCAAAAGGAGCAATTTCCAGTGGGATAAAAAAGCAAAGGAAGAGGGAGAAGAAGAACATTGAAAAAATATTGATTCTTCCTTGTGATAGCTGTTGTAAGAAAAAAAGATGAAGCCTATATGAAATAACTGGGATGTAGGTGCATTACTACACCAGCAGCATAATAATATCCTATAGAATTAATAGTAGAGAATGGAGTGTGTAAGCTGCCTAGCAAATTCTCGTCAAGATTGTATAACAGCGATCAGTCAGGGTGAAATGAAAAAATAAAATGAAGAATAAGGGACCTGGGGAAACCTGCTAAGTTAGAAAGGTTGTTGTTCCACAATTTCCGTTCATCGTTACGACTTTTTCCTTTTTCGTCTACCAGTACATTTACCTGAATGTTGGTGAAAAGGCATCACAGACACATACACACGCGTCAATCCTTGTGTTCACAAGCTTTCTTCATGCCAGAAAACACTAAAAGTGTAAATAGTAGCTGTTTTTGTAAACTGCAACAAAAGCAACACATATTCATCATAATGACACGATCCCATCACTTTTTCCTTCTCTTTAAACTGTTCCCACATTGCTGTAGCTTAGAAAGATTGCTCAGGTATGATGATGAATTTACTAGTACAGGAAGAATACTGAAATTGAACAAGTCTTTCAACGTTTCACCTTTTCAGCAGGGAGAAATGAATGAAAAGAGTTGTAGCTTTTTAGTATACCTACATATATGTATGTGTAAAGGTAGACTGATTGCCCGTTGTTGTTGGGAGCATCTCCCTTAACAGGGACATCGTCATCATTCTCATCTCATCTTGTGGAGGCTCGTTGTACAAAGCAGTAATAGCAGCAGCAGCAACATTCTCTCCCGAGTTTTGGGTACTTATTCACACAAAATATATTATGTATGCTGTGCATGACTATGTAACACACTCATATACATAGATGGACTACTGTTGTCAGAAACGACAACAAAAAATGCTCTCCCATCACATACACACACAACTCATCTTCCATCACCTTTCTCTTTCATTCACACACTCATACTCACACAAACAACCATGCATATAAAATGCTGTTCCCGTAATACGCAAGTATTATCTATTTAAGCTAACAGCGGCAGACAAGTGGAGCGAGCGTATGAATTCTTTTACTCAAACGACTGTACATATTTACTCTGTCACCTTCACTTTTTATTTCGCGCAGTGAAAAACGTATTTTTCTCTCTTTAACCCTGCCTATTTAAAAGCACACTTTTTTCTTTTCAGGATGGGCTCTTTTGTTTGTCTAAAGAACATGTAAAAGCCATGAGTAAAACATGCAGAGGGACCTGTAGATCGTGGATGAATCTTGAATATCAAGTAATATTGTAAAATTACTACAGACTACTACTACTCGGCAATGTATGCATTATGTTTGTTCAGGCATTTTGCATAATATATGGAACAACTAACTAGGAAGAAAAAAAGACTGAAATTCCTGCAAAAACACGGCACGGCAGTTTATATAACAGCAGCAGTAGCATCAGTAGTAGTAGTTGAGTGAATTTGTTGGTTTTTAGTGGCAAACTTTTCCTACTGATGATGATATATGTATATTATGTAGCAGTTGTGCTTGTAGAAAGAGAAAAAAGAAAGAGAGAAAAACTACACAACATTTCCCAACAAACATGTGTGTAGGCACAGCATATTACTAACTGTGTGATTGAAAAGCATGATAAGAACAAAAACGCTGGAGCATGTTAATAAAGAGAAACTCTATATAAAGTAGTGTAGTAGATAGAATTGAAATTTGGAAATGGGTTAGCAGAAGAATACACCATTTTCGTGTCTACGCCTATATATGAATTTAAGAATAGAACACGGCGTGGTTTCATGTTTTATATTATGCTGAAGCACCACCGCAAAATAATGTTTCATATGCAGGGCTACTGCTGAAGCCGCTTGATGGTGGTGGTGTTGGATGGAATAGACGTTTACAACTGCCCCTTCACAGTTAATCCACGCTAATGTTAGTACATTACATTAGATATACATACAACTACAACAGTTATGGATAGAGAGAGAGAGACTTTTGCTTACACACTTAAACGTATAGAAAGAGTGGGTACTACTGGACCTATAGTATAACAACGGCTGGTTGTATTCTATTCCTTGCTTGATAATATAAGGTGAAAACAAGATGATGGGTAAACTACTTTCACAAACAAAACCACGTTACATGCTTGCTGCTGCTTTCTTTCTTGCTCGTGTCTGTACTGTGGATATATATAATACATATGAGTATATTGTAAAACGTGCGGAAAGCGAGAGAGGCAGGCGGAGTCCCGCTCGCTCATTGGGTCTACGAAGTTGCTAGGAAACTTGTTGGGATGAAACCTTCTCTTCGATTTTTCCCGTTTTCTCTTCTACTCTCCCTTGTTATATGCTCTTGCTGCTCCCCACACGCCAAGTCCATACACTTGTTCCACGGTTCTCTCTTCTTCTCCTTCTTCTTGGGGACTACTACCGCTACCACCACCACCACAATGTTGGTGCTATTTCATACTGTACATCTACGTTATCTATATTATTACTAAGGTGATATGATGATGTTGAAACGGAAAAATAGGATGAAAGAAAAAGAGAAAAAACTCAAGACAATGCGAATAATGTACACTTGTGATTTTGAATTGTGAAAGACATACATACAGAGAAACAAGCCGTTTATAACTCGTAAGCTACGCCAGTCGTCAGCAGCACAAAATTTAACGTTCTCTATCATCTTGACGGCCACCTCTTGGCATGAATTATATGCTCGCATTATTTTATCTTACATATATATGCTATTATTATTTATTTGTTTTTATTTTGTATAACAATCACCACATTTTAGACGCAGTATATGCATGTTGAGTCGTGTCTATGGAATATGGGCCTTTGCCACTATTTTACTGTTTGAATTTTTAGAGCATGATCCATTGAACTTCCATAAAACAACTCTCATTTATCAACGACTTTCTTTCGAATTCTCATCATTTTCTCACGCTCATTCCACACTCGTTCACTCACAACAACTCAGCAAGACATTTCTTTTTGAGAAAAATGCTACTACTACTACTACTACTACTACTTGTGGAGACGGCACTGTCACTTGTGCTCATCCTATTGTGTGAACATGCACATATCACACGTACAAGAAAAATTGAATATGCGTACATAGTTCAGAAAGTGAGAGCAGCAGAGTTTCATTCGGTCATACATAAGTCGGCAATGGTAGGGTGACACATGTTTTTTATCTTTGCATACTTTTTAATAAAGGTAAGGTGCATTATGGTGGTGATGACAAAGGCAGCATCAGTTGCAAAGAGATAAGATGATACAAAAATGTGCAAACGAGAATGAAAGGCGGGCATGACATGTGCGTGATGTGCCATGTACAATAATACACAATCATGTATGCTCTCTGTATTCTTCTCACTGATTATTACTCACAAAGACGACGAACATCATCATCATGATCCACTCTTTCCGTTTATATGACGGAAATAGCTATATTACCATTCTCCGCTCTATATAACAGAACAACACACCTTTTTTATCCCTACCCTTTCTTATTCTCTGCTTTTACTACAATATAAGCAGAGGTTTTGTGCCAAACTATCATTGTGAATTGTAAAAAACGTGTGAGCATGTACTCTATGTCAACTACCATCAATAAATCTACACATAACTTTTTAGGCATTTATATATTGCATTCTACTACTAACATACATGCTTTTAAATGGTTTTGATGATGATATATTGCATTACTGCCTCACTTACCTTTCTCTTTCCTTTTCGCATGTACGTGCAAACGAGCTATTTTTATTTTTTCCGTAGTTTTTGTAGATTAAGAATGCCTACTCATTTTAGGTGTTTAAACTCAAAGCCAGTTTTATATCGTAGAAGGTATGTATAGGTATGTACATATATATAACAGCACAGTAGCTAAAAAAGCAAGCAAGTCGTGCCATTACTATTTCTTGTTGTAAGATAGGGCATCCGCTATATAGACTTCTTTTTTTCGCGTGCTAGCAGTGATGATGTAATGTTTTTTGTCAATGTGCACTGCTTGTTGTTGTGAGCCTTACAAAACTGAGCAGCCGAGAAGGAGTGGTGGTTGTGGTGGTGGTTGTGACTGCGAGTCTGTGTGTATCACTTCCAAACGACAATATATAAATTTGTACAGACACTACTGCTGCGACTCCTACTCCCGAGCTATAAACGTGTGAATCTTATTGTGTCATACAGCCATTATAAAATGTATGGCGTAGGTATCTATACATTTAGATGGAACAACTGTGCGGGCTAGAGAACAGAGCCAACTAGGTATTTCTTTCCCCATTCAACATTGCGTTGAGTAAGTTTGCATTCGCAACTCAACCCTGCCACCACATACAAGGCAAAAGTAGGGAAAGTAATAATAATAGCAGAGGATTGGCAAAGTCAGCAAAAAAGCCCAACTCAACTTGGAAAAGTCGAAGCAGAGTTACTTGGAAATATGTGCCCACAGATACAGTCACATATCAATTCCCTTTATACTACTAAACTGTATGAACTTGCTTTTGTGTTTTCTTCCGAGCTATCTTCATTTTTAGAATAAGAATGCTCTTGCTCTATAAAAGTTCAGCTGCTTCTTCTAACCTCTTCCTCTGTTTCATATGTACGGAAAATAGCGTGCTCACTTCTTCTTCTACTACGTCTACTTATTCCGATTCCACTGCTATCGTTTTTCTGCTCCTTGGCGTTCAGTTCAGTAGCACAGCACAGTAAAATATTGACGTTGACACACATGTAGAGAAATTATTATTATTATATTTATATGCATTCAGCAAAAAGGAAACCCATCGTGCTACTACTACTTGTACTATGTACTACATATATTTTATAGCACTACCACTACATCCAAAACCTGTGGTAGTGACGACTGTGTGGTAGAAGAAACAGTCGTTGTAGATTGAACCACCACCACCGCCGCCACTCTTCTTCTTCATTTTACAACGAGTCTTGCTTCACTGTGTCGTCGTCGTACGTACGTTCTTGTTGGTCTTCGTTTGTTCTCCGTTCATAGTTGGAGTAGTCAGTAGCCCGTGTATTATGCATCAGACCATCATCTCTCCACTGCTGTGAGACTCTTTTTCTCACTATTCCATCCTCTTTCCTCTTTGCTTGAAGAAATTTTGCGTTCACTCTCACGGTGGTCGGAACGACGGATCTCGTACTCTCTCTCGCTCGCTAGCTCGCTCACTCCGTTCCTTCTTTCTCTTTTTACGTACGTTTCTCTCTGTAAACTGTACTTTTATTTTTCCTGTACAGACTTAAACTTGCAGATTTACTTCCCCTGTCTGTCTGAAACCCCTGCTCTTGTTGAAACTGTACCATAACTTTTGGCTGAATTTATAAAAGAAAAATTACAAAAAGTACATCAACCCAATAGAAACACTACTAACATTCAGCATACTCACCACCATCAGTAAACAGACACTCATACAAAGAGACTAGCCGTTGTTGTCTGTTGATCCCTTTTGGACATTTGATCATTATCAGTCAACATTTTGGACGTGTGGTGGAAAGATTCCAAACAGTGGTCGAACTATAACAAACAGTGAGAATAAAGAGTAAAAAGGGAGAGTAGAAGAAATGATATAAACGCTTTATTCATCTTGAAAGTCGTATTTTTGCGGAAAAATAAAAAAGCGTCATTGTGAACGAAAACAGTATCGTCTTCGGCCAAAAATATGTGTATCGATCCTATATATTATTTCACCATGCTATATAGCGTTAGCGAATACCTAAACGACTTTTCAATTCCAACGTAAGAAGAAGAAGAGGCGAGATACATTCATAATCATGAGATTTGCCAAAGTGCAAGCACTCAAAAGAGACGACAGCATTATACGACAGAGTAAGGAAGACGAAGTGGAAGTAACAAAAAATATTTTGTTTCGATAGTAGAAAGAGAAAAAAGTACATCAACAAGACCTAGTTCCAAGTTCATTCAACAAGTTTTTCTAGTACAGTGCGATATATATAAAAATATATCTTTCTTTCTTGTTTGTGTACCAATTCTTACACTATAGAGTTGTGTTTGTGCTACCACTACTAATAATTCGTCATTGCAGTTGTCGATACGTTTGTTTGTGATTATTTAAAAAAAACACTGATATCGGCTATGTAAGTACAGTATCATAGTTCAATGAAAACATTTGCAATATTCTTAAAGACAAGAGTACATATAATAGTAAAAAAATATGTTAGTTGTTGAGTTTGCGTAGTTTGGGAAATTACTGCAATAAAGTAGGAAACTTTTGTTGTAGTTATTTGATTCAGTATACAAAAAATAAGGAAATAATAAATTTCATGGTTGATATTAAGCAGAAAAGAAGACTTGTTTTTAGATTCTCTAGATTTTTCTAGCAAAAAATATTTAATGAAAGTAAATATTAAACACACAACAATTTAATCAAAAGTGTCGAAAGGAAAGCAATAATAAACTGTGCAAAACACATATGGCTTATATGGTATGTGTTCATATCATATTTTGATATGATTCTGCGATAACAGAAAGTACATGCAAACGACGAGTATGAATGTGACTGTTATTGTGGTGTGCTGCCACAGTGGACCCTCCCTCGAGGAAAGCAAAGCTTACACACGAGTACAGCACGAGAATGTTGAATAGAGTTATAGAAGGGAAATACTACGTTTACTTAATGTAGAGAATAGTAGTGTGGTAGACGCTGAGAAATGCGTGTTTCTTGAAAAAAGAGAAAAAAAGACGGTGAAAAAATGCGAATTTGAGAGCGTCAAATGAAATACTTAATGGAAACCTCCAAAATAAGTTTTGATCATGTGAAGTGAAAGACTATGGGAAAGGGAATTGTAATTTGGCATAATTGACAGCATCATCTCCCACGCCCCACTTTTTATTCATGCTGCTCGTGGCACCGGACAAAGTTCAAAGGTCCTGTTGTTGTGGTGGAAGAAGCCGAAGTTTTAAGAAGAAATGTCCGACTGTGACGTTAGTTCGCCCCAAACAGCAGTGGATCAAGATGAAATAGAATGTCTCAAAGAGAGAAAATGGTGGTGTTTCCTCCTGTCGAGCATCTTTACCTTTCTAGCGGGCCTGGCATTAGTGCTGATATGGCGAGCTTTGGCCTTCATATGTTGTCGAAAAGAAAGTGGGGACTATGCGGCGCCAGGAGATCCAAAATTAAAGGGCCAGGAGCAGCTAGTTCCTATTCAGCCTGGAGCTCCTGCAGAGCGACAGGCTCCGGGTCAGAAGCCTGGTCGACAGGCCCAACAAGAGTTCGAGGCCACCTTTATGACCGAAGCCAAAGACTGGGCTGGCGAACTTATCTCGGGTCAAACCACCACCGGTCGGATTCTGGTAAGGCTTAAGCGCAAGCAATCATTCGATTAAATAAAGCTAGTTATTATGTTCATTAGCAATAACGAGGATTTTTGAAATCTAGTTTTTTTCCATTTGGTCATTATTAAAATGAAAAGCTTATTGTGTTGAAGCAAAGCATAAAAATACTATTTGAAAAGAAACAATAATATTTTATTAATACGTAAATGGAAACTCGTACATGCCTATCGATTATTAGGGGAAACTACATAAGGTATTAGATTGAAGAAAATGTACTAATGTACATACATTAATTCATGGTCATCTTATCTCTGGCCATATAATTTTCATACCATACCCACATAAATAGGTAGGTACACACAATCGTAGTAGCACATTCTTACTTTTCTTGTCAATTTGCCCTTTTGATTTTCAACATGAAAATGAGTACAAGGCATATTTTCCTCACTGATATTATATTAAAAATGCCCTGTGGTAGACATTTATATTGTTTTTTTTCAAAGGCCAAGTGTGATAAGCGAGATTGAGTATTTCCAGAGGTACCCGCTAGTTGACACAGCAGCAGTATAATAATAATGCAGTATTTTTGTGAGTGACATTACATTCCAAGGCATGCAATCAAGAAATTAGCAACCATTTCAGTAAAATAAAATAATATTGGATAAGCGCACAACACAAGAATTTATATAATGGAATTTTATAACAAAAAAGAATTATGACCTATTACAGGCGTTTACATTACTGCTAATAAACCCAAATTGCTATAATAGGCAAATGTATATACCCAAGCATTTATAAAGAATGCGATTAATGCATTGAAATTACTATTATTTTGTATTTTCAATGTCTTTTGTCTGATTGTTTCATGCAAATAAATAGAAAATACTTTTATGCTCACCACATTAATCTATATTCCAACGGGTCTTTAGTACACATGTACCTAGTATTTGCAAAAAAAGTTTATGACCACAAAAAATATTATTACATTTGCTCAAATTTTGTTGTTGTTGTAAATAAGTACAAAATAATATTGTTTTTATGTTTAAAGCAAGGAACCCTTAAATAAGAGACTGCTGCGTGTATGCACCAGCATTTTCCACCTGTTTGCTTACCAGGAAATCAGTTCAATTCATCACGTTTTTTTGCATGTCGTTTTTATATTATGAAAGAAACTGCGCCATAAGATTTTATCAAAATTAACGGAAGTAAATGTAAAAAGCAAGAAATAAGCAAAACATAGTCAAGCCATTTTATAATAATAATATATTCGTATATATGTCATGTTGTATGTTTCATTATTATTATTATGATGACGATATGACTTTCTCTCCTTCTCATTTGTAATATTCACTTGTCAGTGTTTACTTTAGCAGCAAAAAACGGTGTTTTGCTTGATAGAATTACCCAACAACAAGCTATACACCTACAGCTCCCTCCTCTCCACCAGCTATCCCTTTATTTCGACCACCTTGCGTGTGTAGTGCCAAATGGGCAACTAAATCATGGTTCCGGCTCCCGTCATGTTCTTTATGGGTTAATCGTTTGAGGAAAGTACCTAGGTAGGCGCATATATACGTAAGCAACATGTTACTACTAATGTACTAGGCTGCAGTACTTTTCAAAAAAGCAACTAGGTAGGGAATATACTAAAAGCACAGTCAATATGACACGAGTACTATAAATTCATGACGCGAATTCATGCATTTCTTTTTTACTCACCAAATGGTAAGTAATTTTTATTTAAAATGGAAAATGAACCTAAGAGTACTATATCGACCAGTAAAAGTTGTATAAACTTTGCAATTATTTATCGCTCATGTAGTGCTATATCAGATATTTATGATGGTCGCCATTTCATTCAACCGAGACTCTGCTATAGTTTGTAACGATTAAGTATTTAAACTTATTACGCTACAAGAAAACGAAAAAAGAACGAGAGAGAATTTTAAACACTATTTTAAAATAAAACTGTTGGGCAAGAAATATCCATTTCACCATCAAATATTTAGCTGGTCTCTCTAGATTCTCCTCCCCTCCTTCTCACTTGGCTGTATGCGTAGTATGACCATAAAGCACCGTTACCATTTTTTGACAATTTTATGGTGTTCCTTTATCTAATCTTGTAACTACGAACAGGATATTTTTATCTTGGTCTTCAAAAGCTGAAAATCGAAAAAAAGCATCATGTTGCAGAACTTATTGCCGTAATAATATGGAGCTGTCATGCAAAGTACATATTGATAGTATACCTATTTAATATATTATGAATTCAGTTCCTTTTCCATGTTTTCAATATATACACAAACAAATATGTAGTGTAACTATTGCTCTCTCTGTCACGTCAGCAGACACCTCGCTTAAAAAGTACACAGAAAAGAAGGAGTCGGGAACGGTTATTGCACAAACAAAAAGTAATAAAAAAGGGGCTCATAAAGTCATTCTTCTCGTGTCAGAAAGGCGGAACATGGTTCCTTCACTGACTTCACGTGATCTTCCGGAATGATAAGTATACATTACCATTGTGCATTCTTTTACCCTCCCACTTTGGCTATTTTTTGAATTTTTTAATGTATATACTCGTTTCTCCAGTGAATACTAATGTCCAATGTGGATGAATGTGTGTCAAATGAAAAGATATTATGCGAGAGCGCATAATCTACAAACACATGTGCGTCATGCATTTCAATTAAAACAGGCTTATATAGAGTCATTGCAACAAGCACTAGTAGTGTAGGTAGGCAAACGTGATACAGTGACAACTTTGGCCTATATACCCTGCACTCTTCTTCTTACAAGCTAGTGCAATTTACAAAAAAATCTGCACACCAACTCCAATAATATTTAGTTTTTCCGTAAAACGTAACATAGTCAAAGGAAAGGAAAAAGAAGAACTGCTGTACTACTACACACCGTGTATTTAAATGCGTACATGCTATTTAACAATACAATGGGGACTGGAGACATTTACGTTCTTGGTGTATAAAAGTTGCGTATTATTATGCATTATGAAAGAAAAAAAATTCTCGACACTAAACGCTCTGTGAATACATACAAATGCACACATGGGGCGTTCAGGTATTCTCTAGAAGAAAGAAAAGTGAAAAGAAAAAAAGTATTCTGTTTGGTGTGTTTTTCTACTACTTCCTTTTCTACTTTTTATATGAGCCCAGATTTTGACATGCATCGTCTGGGACGTTGCCAAAATGTCGTAATAGTATTAGTGGCAGTGGCGATGCTGGTAATAATAGTTGAAGTCTGCGGAGTTGTATTTACTTTGCTAAAAAACGAGAGTACACATAATATTCATTCTTTTTTATCTATCATTACTTTTGTGTGCCACACACAAAAAATTGCACATTTCTATGCGATGGTTCACCCTTAAAAATATTTCGTACATTAGCAAGCAGAAGCTTCTTGTTCAGCTACTTGCCATCCATCTGCATCCTGCGTTTTTGTTAAAAAGTGATGTTTTTGTTTGTTTTGTTGTTGTTGAAGATGATGATGATGATGGTGGTGGTGATAATGTTTTGGATGCTTGAGAATATATTTTTTCCGTCAAGTGCAACCGGAATCGGAAGTTTACTTAGCTGCAATATAAATTTTATATTTGTTCAAGTACGATTTCGTGCATTGTGGCAATAATGTTGGCTACTTGATACTGATTTTGTTGATGCTGTAATAGTGGCAATATGTTTGTGTATGCCGAGTTTATATACAAACGCACGCCAGGCCAGAGATTGCTTTGCTTGGCCCAAAACTTCAAAACTTTATGACAGCTTTAGATTCTATTCAGACTTGACTGCAGTTGCGAAAACCGAGGAGTAAATGCGAAAATTTTACAAAAGTAATATATGTCTATATTTGAATACATATATGTAGTGTACATTTTTTAAATTCATAATAAATTTACATAGTTAAGCATGTGTGTATATGTTGAATAGGTAATATGCTTTTACTTTTGGGTGGGGTAGTATACTAGGAGTAATAGTAAAGTTTTCTAAATACAGTTGGTGGTGTTGTTTTTAAGAAACCAGACTGACATATTGTTCCTTGCCAATCGTTTTAAAGACCACTTTTCCAAAGTATCTTATTTTTTGTTTCAAATTGTGATACAAATGCTTCCTTTGTTTGTATGCCAAAAGTCAAAATAGCTAAAGCTTTTAGCTTGTACATTTTATGGTAAAGTAAAGGAAGGTATTTGAATTAAACCCCATCATAAAAATTGCGTGATGTCTAATGAACGAATAGAATTGCTCATAATATCTACTAAAGTCAAAGAATTAAACACATTTTTACGGCACAATTGCCAATGCGAATATATGTTGCTGTGCTGTTGGTTGTATCGTTGTATGTATGCACATGTTAATTTAAAATGCCGAGAGCTAACAAAGCTAAATAAAAAAATTGGGCAAATAAAGTGGCTTTTCAGAAAATAACTAAAACGTGTTTTCGGTGGTTTTGACATTTCACAAAATACAAAAATAAAATAATGAATACTTCATAATGATACCAATTATTGCCAGTTGCTATTCGCATATTATTATAATGCTTTATATCTAGTTACCCAAATTCCGTGCAGCAGCGAACAAGGTGAAGTCAATTGTTTCAATTAAGATAAAACGATAATCGTCAAGACAGGCCGTCTAGCTAGCCCATCCGATAGGATAGACATTGTCATTGTCAGTGAACAAAACATGCAATGAACACATGTGTAATAGTACTTGCAAAATAGAGAAGAAAATGGAAGAGAAAAACCTTTGTCTGACTTTGACTCAATAATACTCGTAAAAATGCTCATATTGTACACCTTAAAATGAAGGACAACGTAGGAAACATTTTTATATTATCTCCCTACATAGATATATTCCATATCGTTGAGAAAATCAATACAAGACAAGCGATAGTGGACTTGTGCATGTGCTTGAGAATGGAATACAAATAAAAATATAACCCATAAACTTCTGGATTATTTGCCCATTTTTGTCACAAATGATGTCGATCTTGACTGATTTTCATGATTTCATGTAATACCCTCAATGACTAGTCAATATGTCAAGCAATGGCAATGGCTGGGTTTGTCGGTTCGGTTGATATTCCTATAACAAAAAATGTATAATGATGTCGGAAAGTTGATAAAAACTAACTTGCTAGACAATTTTTCCTGTATTACTGCCCTCGCATGCAAATCGATTCTGAATATTATTCGATCCAATCTGGTGGTGATATTAAATAATAAATGCACACATATGTATATTGTATTCTTTATATATAGACATGTAGTTCAATGAAAGCTATATTTAAATGCAAGTGAAAGAAGCAAAACTTTTATCGATGGAGCATATTATTAAAAATGCCAATGTGCCTTCTCCTTTTCTTTGGGCTTTATCACTTCTTGCATCAAATTATAATAAAGACAGTCCTGCGTAGACATTACAGCAGCAAGCGGCAGCGTTTGTTTAAAAATGCCATTA
>JAANSP010001966.1:0-13860 GCA_036850745.1 Homidia socia | reverse complement strand
TTATAGCTTGTTGCATCTCTCCATTTTCTTACACTTTACTTTCCCATTGGCAATGTCATTGAAGATGCATTGGGTTTGCCACTTTTTCTATACATTCAAGAAAATCGCTTCTTTTATTTGAAAAAAAAATTAAAAGTGGAAATGAGTCTGCAGTTAGCGATGCTGTAAATACTCTTTTGGGAAGGAACATTAACAAAGTTTCCTTGTGTCTTGCAGTAACCATAATATTTACTTGCTGAAAACAATGAGTTTGTGCAGTAAGCAATTTATACATTGCAATAAGTGTTGTTTGATTTTGCAAATTTCAGATAGAATCAACGCACTGCACTGTATCATAATGCTTAAAACTTAGAAGAAGCTACATTTTCAAAACGTATCCAATATAAATTGGCCAATGACTCGATAAATGGTTCAACTCAGTACTAATACTTTTTATTTGCATGTTTTTATGACTTCACGATTTGACTAGACAAAAAGTTTTCATTCGGCAGAGCGGCAAACGACAGCTAATTTCTTGAGGACAAAAAGGATATTTTATAGCGATAGATAGATAAATAACAAGAAAGAGTATACACTGCTCCATATCCAATTTCAGTGGTGCAAATACCTAAATAGAGCCTTCAGCTACACAAAAAAGTACTTTGACAATTAATAACACTTTTATTACCTCACAGGGAGCATACCTAAATGCATACAAGTTTGTATACAGGAAAATGGGTAATGGGTGGCAAAAGGGAACAAAAGTTGAATCAAGATGTGCATTAAATTAATTGCGGATTTATGCTGATTTCATATTAACTCCTTCCCTCTGTTGCTGCGTAAAAATATGCAAAAGAAAAACAGGTAGCTCATTGTCTGCAATATTCATTTCATTCTAGATTTTATTCACGTGACGCGCACACATAAACCATGTCTTTTCTACTACAGTCAACCCTTTTTCTAGTATGTATCCAACCACATATTATTATCTTCATATTTTAAGTTACCGGTATGCCGAGCATAGTAATGGTGGTGGTTACCCAGAAAATTGAATGAGAGGAAGATNATATTATTATCTTCATATTTTAAGTTACCGGTATGCCGAGCATAGTAATGGTGGTGGTTACCCAGAAAATTGAATGAGAGGAAGATTAAATCAACTCATCACAAGCGCTTTCTGGAACATGTTTCTAATTTCCTACTTGGGACATAATATGATTGAAAAAACGGACGCCCATCTTTTTGTGGATGGCTTTTTTGCGAGGAAACGAGGAATAAGTCATTGTCATTATATTACTAAAACCCACATGTAGAAGTTGACTAAAAGATTTTTGATATTCTGTAACGGTTTTAGTCATTCACGGACAGGGAAAATCTTGGCTGCTTCGATGATGGCGGGGAAGAAGCGGATGTTATTTAAGAGAATATGTAATTTCCCCAACTTTTTCAATTCACATAATGTTGGCAGTAATCATAATACGGTAAAATGGTAAATGGCGCAATAACCGACTTTTCATCCATTTCCTCTCTCGCACAGTCAACGGAGATTACGCTTGACAATGTGGAACGCAAAGAGAGAGAGAGAGAGAAGAACCATGTTGGTGCTGAAAGCATCAAGCCATGTTTGCTTTCAACATGCACGACCTTTTCTCTCTACTTTATTCCGCTAACCTCTAACGATTCATTCTAATAAAAATTCTAGCAGCGGCAGAAAAAGCAGCACTGCTGCACCGGCAACAATGAAAGAGAAAAGGCTTTGCATGCATAAAATATACAAGCATTATGACAAATAAACGAAAGTGCCTAAATATTCTGCGTGCAGCTGGAAATATTTATAGGCGCATATTTAAAGAAGAGCGAATAAGAAAATGAGAAATGGACAGTTTTTTTGGATGGAGTGGAAAGTTATTTGGTAGGCTGACGTTTATTCATATATGTACGTGGTACAATGAAGATGATCAGGATAATAGACGTGCATTCAACAGTCACTACAATTTTCATGTTCTTCTCGCTCATGTCGTCCTCGTGTTCTACTCGTTTTCCCCTCACATCTCCCACCACCACTTTTATTCCTAATTCATTTCGTTGCCGACGTCAACATATAGGTAGGTCGTACTATACTTGGGTGACAGTTTAACGGAAAAAAATTGCACAAGGAATTCAATAAGTACGGTGGCAGAAACGAGAAAATCGTAAACTGTTGTAAAAAAATCCGAATATCGAGCTGATGGGCTTATTTATTTCTTCTGAAAAAAGCATCTAATAAGTCTAAGCTTTCGTCGTCGTCTGCTAGGCCCAGTTTCCACTTTATGCTGTATAATGTATTAAATGTATAATCATGTTCTGTTGGTACATTTTTACCAGCCTATCTTCCAGCTTTGCTGTCGACGAGCCATTATATTCGTAGACCTTGTCCAAACTGGTCCAGTAAAACCAGACCATATGCACATTTCTTACAACGATAAGTTACGCAGCTTCACAATAAATAATACTGTAAGACAGTAAAAGCACCACCAAAAAGGCGCTTTCCGAGACGATAGGAACCTATATATGTATGTGGAGCAGACAAATATCAGCTTTTTTATATTTGAACATAGTATCTACTTATCTATACTTGGGTATTTACAACTCACCTATTTATGCTCGTACAAAGGATTCCCAAGTTTTTCTTGTACATTTTCAGATCATCTTGACCATCACGTGCACTTTCGCATACCTATACAAACTATGCCATCATTTTCCTCATAATGGCGTGTCTGCAAAATCCAAAACATAAACCACTCTGAAATCCCTGTTAAATCGACGTGAGTATCAGATTAAGTCTGAGGATACCAAACGCATATTATGTACATTTACAAAAGTATGTTGTATAAATATTTGGCTTGGCTATAACTTTAAAAGCTGGACTTTCTCTTGTGCTCTGCTACAGCCGTTGCACACGAGAAAATCCAAACATTTCAACATTCTTCGCTTAATCTTTACCCGGCCCATTTTTACTATCATGTGCATTAGCATTATAGCTTTGAATATCTAAATGTGCACATGTACATCAAAAAAGTAGATAAAACTTGTTCTCTTCCTTTTTTTCGTAAAAATATCACAAAAATGAGAGAAAGAACGCGAACGCCTTAACGGCAAAACACTGAATTGGGTCAAAGATGTGATGGTGGTGGTGGTGCTAAGAGTTGGTGCAGGGGAGATTAGAACATGCAGGCATTTTACTTTGTTGAGCACACAACTGGAAGAAAAGAGCAAGAAAAAATATTATTTGTTAAAGAAATGTCCAATGACTGTTCCTTCTTTCACACAGAAACTGGTCGTTTTATTGCCCGAATTGCAGCCAAAATCGTCAGTATTAAGTTTATTATTACTATTATGACATGACTCATGTTGGATAATCCATATTACTCGTTTGATTACCGGTAGTAATAATAAGAGTAATTTCTCTTTTCCTCATTATATGAAATGGATAAATCCCATTTATCTGTATGAAAATAGCTGAATGTTATTATGAGGATTGCTTTAGTAAAAATTAACTGCCTACACGCAAGAAAAAAAGTTTTAACAGCTGCCGTCACTCACACGCCCAAAGCTGTCTATTCATAATAAAAACTAAAAGTTGCAGAGCCTCGCTTGGAATGAAAATTATTATGCAAAAGTCTCTCACGTCGATGGGCAATAATAACGCTATAATAAACACAGTCCACAAAGAAAAAAAATAAGAGAAGCAATTTCCTTTTTTTTCTCATTTCTGGAACTCAAAGGCAGGCGTAGCTACTAAATCTGACTCTGCAGAGTATTCTTGCTGACCGGAAACTAGAATGCTTTTTATGTATACAGCTGAGTATTAGACCCAGATTTTAAATGCTTGGTCAGCACGCAAGAAACCAGTAGTGCTCGTTTTGACCATAATAATAATCACAACTCAATATTAAGCAAAAAAATATGGATACAACAACAAAAGACGTGTCTATGCTCAACTTTTCTTCTAGAAAATACAGTAGGAAAAACACATTCGATTTGGCTTTCTGGACAAACATTTTTTACTATTTCATTGCTACTATGTACTGCATCCTGCACAAATAGGCTCTTATCCGCATTCATTCATGCTTAATCCAAATAGGTATCTATATATGCATTTTCAAAAGCACAATAAAATAAAGAAAAAGCTATAAATATCAGTAGTGAAAGTGGCACATTGGTTGGAAAAATTATGATATGATATGGCGGTCTGAATCGTGGTATTTTTTGAACACTGTACATACACAGTACCACCCCCACCAAACAACTGTGTATACTAAGCACTCACCACACCGAAAATGTTAGAAGAAGAAGAATAAAACCTCCAACTAGGTATATAATTCCTTCTTCATCATCATCTTACAGACCTTTTCTTTTCTACTTCATTTTCTCTTCCCCATCTGAGATAAAGAACTGTTGTTCTTACAATACTTTTATATTTATTGAAGGAGACATGTATTATTATGTACAATGTTTTACCGGTATAATGCATGTGTAGTGGAGGTGATGTGTGAGTACGTGTGTTATACTCACAAAACGAGTTAATGTAACATGAAAATCCCAAAAAATGAGGAGAAAGTGAGAGTAAATATAGGTAACCCCAGGGACTCGTAAATCACATATCTTGGGTAGGAAGCAGAACATGCAAAAAGAACTGGTACGTATACACACAGCCATAAGCAGAGAGAAAAATGTTCGTAAAGAAATCCCAGCTCCCGGTTATTATATTTTTTTTTTATAAAAATGTATAAACAAACCTATTCTTTATACTTCGCTACCTTTACTTTAGTTTTTTCTTCAATGGAAGTGCATGCATCAAATAAATATACAATATAAATTTGTACATTGTTTTGAGCGAGCCACACGAGTGAAACTAGCAAGTCAAAAAAGCATCGCCGGGGAAAGAGTTGAAGAAAAAAAACAACAACAAAAGAGAAATAAAAAAAACTGGAGGATTGCACAAGAAAGAGGAGTACAGGAGAAGGAGGAAAAGTAGGAGTAGTGTGGTGGTAGTATGTATACTTTTAAGAGAGCTCTTCTGGTGAAAGTATCAACATAAAAATGTATTTTTGTTGTTATTATTATTGCATTTATGTGCACACACACTTATACGTATGCAATAATAATATTCTGTTGTTGTGTGCATTGTTGTTGTGCCACTCACCCACTACTACACACACATTACCACTACTTATATTTTCCGTCTATTCTCTCTGTACCCATTATAGCACTCTTCATCTTTTCTCCTTTTCCCTTCTTAAATTCCTTCCCTGTTGTGTATACTCTTGTGTGTTGAGCACATTGTGGATTTTTTGGGATTTCTCTCTTCTTCTTCTTCTTCAACTTTGTAAGTTCAATGCATTCCTGAATGCTTTTTTCATTCTTTTTTCCTGCCAGTTTTCTTTTTTTTTCTTTGTACTGGGAAAAGAGTGAACAGCTCATAAAAATATAAGTAAAAGAGTACACATGGAGAGCCATCATGCAGGCAGTTATTTTATAAGAGAATCCATCTTTCTATAGACTATTTTTTCACAATGGTTGTTGGAGTGCCATTACAACTGCTTTCTCACTGTTATATCATCATCGTGAAAAAAACTGAGAAAATCTCTGTGTGAGATTATGTATCTGGAAATTTTGTCAGGAGAAGAACAACAGTGTGAGTTTAGAGTCTTTTCCTTTGCCAATTGTGTTTTATATATTTTTGTACGCAGAAGCACGCTATTATTGTATTGTATCCTATGTTAGCTGACTTGCAGAATATAATGGGATTCATATGAATATGAAAGGATTTATCAAACTTGCTTCCCATTTTTTCAAAAGTGTGTGTACCTAAAAGCATTTTTTAGTCTTTGCCATCGTTTAAACCCGGGAAAGTGAATGGAGTTGAAATTTATTTTGAGTTCATTGTTTGGAGGGCACCTTACATTGGATCAGCCCGATATATTGATAGCCTGAAAAAGATTTAGAACTGTGCTTGCATTTTACAAAATAGTTGCGTTGTACATCCGATTTGGGACCAGCGATGTGCAGAAATTGTTGTACAACAAACTTTCTTGCAGATCAAATCTGAGCAAAATACTTTTTGTTAGTGTGAGGTGGGATGCAGAAGGGCAGTAATTTTCAGTCTATAAGTTAAGAGAATTGCAATGAAATAAAATACTACTTCTTTTTGAGGAAACATCAATCGTCTTGTTGTAGCATAAAATTTAAAACTTAATCTCAACCATTGTTTCAATTACATCCATTGTATTTTGAAAATTCGTAAAAACATTATTTGCTTGCTTCAGATTTACTATGAAATAAGTTTTCTGTTCTCGACTGTAACAAACTCAAAGCATACGCAAAAAAACCACAAGGAAAAAATAGGTAGTTAGCATAAAAAATTGTTTTGTCCTTGAAAACAAACTTTCTTTTCACTATATCACAGGTTGTATAGACATGACAAAAAGCAAAATTGCAAAAATAAAGCGTTTTCTGGGTGCTTTTAAGAATACATGATACTTAATCTCAACCATTGTTTCAATTATATCCATTGTATTTTGAAAATTCGTAAAAACATTTTTTGCTTCAGATTTACGATGAAAAAGTTTTCTGTTCTCGACTGTAACAAACTACAAGCATACGCAAAAAATTTCACAAGGAAAAAATAGGTAGTCAGCATAAAAAATGTTTTGTCCTTGAAAACAAACTTTCTTTTCACTATATCACAGGTTGTATAGACATGACAAAAAGCAAAATTGCAAAAATAAAGCGTTTTCTGGGTGCTTTTAAGAATACATGAAAGTTATGGAAGGATACGGGAATAAAGTTTCAGTTTTGTAAAACACAATGTAAGTTCCACAATGAAATTTGATACCGAGTGCTACGTTTTATCTTGAGCACATACTACATGTACATTCCTAACAGCATCACATCAGGGTGGACACTGGGTTGTCAAAGGATGAAGAAAAAATTTGACAAGTAAAAAGTACGTCAAACTTTTGTCATTTGTTACAGGCGGATATACGTCAGATACACCATTTTCTCCCGCGTGGCTGTGGATAATGGTATTTGCTTTTGCTAAAAAAAAGTTTCATGGCTCTTTTTTATTCGAAATTTCGAGGTATACTCTAAAATCCTGTCTTTAAATTTTATGGACACATTTTTCACTTTGATCATGATATTCCTGTAGGTAATTTATTTTTTCAACATACTTCATTTCTTTAGTATTCTTATAAACCTGGTACTAATAGTGTCCAGGTTGATTGAAAACACAAATGCTGTTCACAATACGCATGTATAGTTATCATAATAATTAATAAAAAAGTATGGCCTGAAAGGGATGGGAGCCTGAAAATCTTATGTCAGCTCTGCATTTTGGTTGAACTGTACTGTGAGCTGTCGACATCCTCTACAGGGAATTATATTGAAAATGAATAGAAAATATTATTCTGTAATTTATACAGTTCCAAAACAACGTGTATTGTATGCTTGCTTGCTTTTTCTTGCTAAACTAATTATTCTGGTTGTGATTGAAATGAATGAAATATTTTTTATGAAACTTTTTTAAGCATTTTTTTCTAATTTGTTTTTTTTGTTCTCTATGATCATTATAGTTATCGGAGACTTGCGGGCTGAGCATATCAGAACTGGAGGCTATGGCAGCCCGTCAAGCCCGACAGCTGGAAACTCAGGAACAACTGTTGGCTGCGAAGGCTCAAAGACTGAGGTTCCTCAAATCTGGAGGAGAGGCCGAACGGCTTCAAAGACTTCGAGAGAAAGTTGCATCACAAGAGGAGCGACTGAGAAAACTACGCGCCTTAAGAGGAAAAGTTCAATCCAATCGGAATGCAAACTCCGTCCTCAGTAAGTGGCACGAATTTCCAAATAATAACATTAATTTGCTGAGATTATATATGATTAGGTTACATACGCGGTTCAAAATTACTATGTACAAGTACAACTTTTTTTTGGTTGAGGAATCACTTGTAGTTTATTTTGGCAAACGCGACCAGAGAAAAATTCCAAGTAATTTGAATTATACTTACAGCGTACATTGTACATATAAAAATATTGAGCATATTCCACTCATGAACAATCAATTTTTCAAAAGAAACTTTTTCTCTGAAATTGGAATTTCAAATTGCTTTTATACTTGAACACAAGTGATTTGTTGATGAAATTTCATAGAAATGGTATACGTACACATAGGATTAAACCAGAGGAAATAGACTGTAGGAGCATTTTTCTCACTCTTTCTAGAAATTCGTGATATGGAGAGTGACTAGAGCGAGGGATAGTTTTCGATTAGCAAAAATACAGTGTAAATAAATATATCCCAGAAAAAAATCACGCTCTTTTGTTTTGCTAGCACAGACTACAGCTACAGCGAGACAATGAATTAATGCTAGCTAAAGGAAATATATGATGGTTGCGGTGAATCGATCATTAAATGAAATTTGCAATAATTATTTTAATTACATGGGTGTGATCCATTGAACAAGTTTTAATCCCATCACTTATGCAAAGTAGTAGCACTGTGTTGATGTGGCGTTGTGCGTGCATGAAAGATTTGATACTTGTGGAACTAAATCACAAATTAATTATTATTACTGGCGCAACATTACTTGCCAATCAGCAATACGTGTAATGGCTAAAGAATTTGACAGTCGAAATGAGTTTTGTCTACGTGTATGTCATTATTACAAATCAGCAAAGTCAGTCTGCTTAAACATCATCATAATTTCTATTCTAAATTTAGATTCAAATTTACCATTACCATTAGTCTACAGCATACTCAGCATTTTGTAAAATCAATATAATTATAAAGAATATAATTTCTATTTTCAGACCATATGACTCATTAATACAGAACTACGAAAATGAATGCGCATACAATTTATGGTTTTAATGCTACCACCCGCATATTGCAGAAATACATAACAAAATGCATTTGTTATAAAACCCAAGAGGAAAAGAATTATTATTGATGTCAATACTTAAAACACTTAACTTTTTAGATCGTTCACTAGTGAGTAGCTGAGCAGACAAATGGGCTGTATAATCCTTGCAGATTAATTATTTCTGAATTCTGGATACTTTTCCTTTCTCTTCCTCTTTGTCTCTCCTGTGAAATGTACTCGAAACTATGCTAAGCACGTAGAAAATATTTATTAGCAAAGCAACATAAGCATCGTCGTTATAATTATCATCATGATGGTGATCATCATCGTCATTCCCATTCGCTTTTACCATGCTGCTATTCTGCTGCATCACAACTTTCCAGCATGCAAAAAAGAACCATTATAGTGGTACCGACACTGGTACAATCTTGCACACCCAGCAAATTTCCCATTCGAGTATTAATGGATTAATAAGGGAAAGAAGGAATAGCTTACGGTTAATATGGTTGAAAATGATGACCAAGTAATTTTCAAGAGAGAAAGAGCATTAAGTTAATTAGCCGGTCTATAGTAGATGCGACTCCTCGGAAAGACTACATGCACGAAAGTTGCTACTGTGTAGATATAGAATGTACGAAAATAGATGTTATTATGCTTCCACTGATAAATTATAACAATATACAACACTGGCTTAAATACCTTTAAGGCAATTTAACCAAACGTCCTATACATATGTGTGTACAGGGACTCGTCATCATCATCATCTCGCAGATTTTGTGTGTTATATTTATGACACGCTGTCATAAATACCACGTGAATAAACTGGGAAACACTCGCAGTTTGTATCATGCATGTTCTTAAAAGCCCTCCCCAAATAGTAAAAGCACCAAGTGTCTAAACTAGTGAATTTGAAAATATGAGTTCAAGCAAAATTGTTCAGTGTTCACTTGAGAATTGAATTAATACAAAATGTTAATACCCATTATCCCATATATACCTACCACATTGACAACATTTTCGGCTAGTGTGACGATGGAACAAATTGAAGAATATGAATTTGATACGAATTTAAATATTTTGCATTTTCGTATCATTCCCCCGAGGCTATACATTTAAATTTAGGGGAGGATCTATAACCTGCTCTTCTCCATGGTGTGGGCATACGTAAAAAGTACTTGAGTTTGGGTACCTCAGCACATGCAAATTCATGTCAATTTGTCACGTTCCTAAAAAGCCCATCCCCTTTGGCTGTGAAGTAATCATCTTTGTAATTACCAAGTGACAGAGGGACGCAGCATCAAAAATCCAACATGCTGCTGCTACGCTATGTCAATAATGGCCACAGGACAGACCGGGACGCATTTTGTTCCTTCAAGTGTCTTGTTTGCTTACACACATAGTAGTACATTATTTAAGAACATATGTCCAGGATTTCCGCTGTGAAGGCTGAAGGGTAACCAAAAGAGGAAGGGAGCAAGAAAGTAGAATATAATTATTTTCTTTTTGATAGTGTCATACTTTGAAACGTTCAATTAACCATGTCCCATACCAAGCTAGTGTCCTTTCCTATCTTTCCTATCTTTCTTAACACATTACACTATGTAGAATTATTCCACTGAATGTTCTGTCGTAAAGGTGGTGTGGGGTAAATTGCCAGAAATCTACCAGCTGGACTCCCTTCTGCTAATATGTTTTGTAATTTTGCTCTTAGCACTTGAAATGTATGTAACGTAAAACGTTTTTTGCACTTCAGGAGTCTCCTCTGAAAAAGGCACTTTCCAGTTTAAGCAATTTAAGCAAAAACATTATGACTTTCTTTCTCAGACATTGAGCATCTTTTCCCTATCTACACGCTGGAGAAAATTTTGTCTTGTTTGTTGCACCACAGTTTCTTATTAGATCGGATGGTTGTAGATAAGTAAGAAAATGAAACAAATCAACAAAAGACAGTCATTCAGTACAAGTACAATAAAAGAACAAAATTAACCATTTTCTAGCTTACCAAATTAAATACAAGTAGTTTGTCATTTATTTTGTTACTCAGTTTTCTGGAGAGAGAGGAAGAGACAAGAATGAAAGGATTAGAAGAGCAGAAAAAATTTCTTATTAGATCGGATGGTTGTAGATAAGTAAGAAAATGAAACAAATCAACAAAAGACAGTCATTCAGTACAAGTACAATGTTAGAACAAAATTAACCATTTTCTAGCTTACCAAATTAAATACAAGTAGTTTGTCATTTATTTTGTTACTCAGTTTTCTGGAGAGAGAGGAAGGGACAAGAATGAAAGGATTAGAAGAGCAGAAAAAATAGAAAGTAAATTTCTTATCATGGCTTGTACCATTTTTATAGTAGGTTATAGAGAAAGCGCCACTCACATAGCTATACACTTTTTCCACACCACACTAGACACATTTTTGCCTCGTGCTTTCTCCCTTTCAAGAACAAACTTTTTTTTTCTCGCTCGCTCTGTCAGAACAACGTACATAATAGTGATTCTTTTTACTCAGCAGCATGTCATTCTGATACCGTAACTTACGATGTTATTACTATCACAGCATGAATGAGTCTCTGATGATGTCTCTTGACTGCAATATTGTGGTGTGTGTGTGTATGTAGGGGGTCTGAATCTATATGTGCTTCCTTCCTCTACATAAAAAAACTCTGCAAGTATCATATTAAATATATAGTATTCCAGCAAATTCGGTAGGTACTTGTAGAGATATGTTTCTTCAGTCCTGCTCCTTATGTTTCTTATTATGCCAAGTAGCTGGAAACTATCCAAGCGACAAATTGCTAGCGTCAATTTTCAGTCGGAGAGCTGAAATTGTCATGTAATATGGTTTCTTCTGTGTATAGTAAAAAGAGGCTGGCAGCATTTCACCAAGAGTTTTTGTTGTTGTGCTGTGTTGTACGACATCCATACACACCATGAAAGACGAAGACTGACTACTGAACTAAAGCGCACACACTGTTCAAACTAGTGTGTATATTTATTTAGGTAGTATATACTTGTCCTGTTACTACTGCTCCTGTAAATAATGCTTGAAAACGAATTGTCGTATTAAGAGTTTCCAGATTGAAATATGTGTACAGGCAGAGTATCTCATTTCTCTGGAGAGAGAGAAAGAGAGGGAAAGGAGGAAAGCCTTCCCAGTGTGTGTTTCCTATTTCATTATTAGGATTTTGTTTACTGCGCTGTTGCAATACTACTTTTTGGCTAAATTGTGGTAAGAACGTCTATTAAAAGGGATGAATGATAATATGGCAGAGGACCTGTGGTGATTTCATGGTTTGATTGTATGTATGTGTGTGCGGCGGAGGAGCTAGTAAGACGGATGTGCTAGAAGGGGTTCCGACAGATAAAATAGCGAAAAATAAGCTCGACAATGAAAGGAAGAGAGGAAGGAAGCTAAGAAGCTGTAATTAAATTCCATTATTTCCTAGAAAATGTGTAATGCTATGTTGTCGCGGTATGTCTCCAAAACCCAACTCCCATAGTCCCATTCATGTGCGCATCTAATCATTATTATTATTACAATGGAGAGGTTTTCCGTAATTATTGTTTGTAAAAGACAATCTTTTTTCCGCATTGAATTATGCCAAGCAATCGATATTTTTACGATAGTGTAAATACACTTTCTTTGGAATTGAAAATGCAAAGAGTAAAGTTTCATTTTATATTCATGACGGACAAGCTTACACGTAGGTATATACGTTAGAAATGAGCAAAGTTTTGTTAATGAATTATTCTGAGAATGAGCCGAGAAAATTGGTGAAGAATAATAAAATGAAAACATTGTTTTTTTCCGGCTGTTGTGCATACTGCTGTTTCCTAACTCTGGTATTAAGAAGAAAAAAAAAGAAATTAATGGATCTTGTTGTTTTAATCTTTTTCAACTTTTAGGTTCTGACTTGGAATCACTACGTGCCGTATTCAATGAAAAAGAAAAGGAACTGTCAGTGGCTGTTGCCAAAGTGGATGAGCTCACCAGACAGCTGGAGGACCTTCGGAGGAGTAACAAAGACCAGCCTCCTAATGGACAGCAATCAGCAGCTGCCGCCGAGCTGGAGAAACTCCGACGCGAGCTTATGGTAAGAAAAGCCTACTTCTTTTTTTGGAACATGTCTTCTTTTCGCTTATTTGATTTCGCAGTCCAACTCTATGTTAAAATTTACAACGCGTTGACAGTTTGGACGTGCATTAATTTACACAGAGTTTCTGCACACATGTTAATGTATGTTCTGTCAGTGTTATCAATTATTATTATCATTATAACAGTAGTTCCCGAAGAAGACTCTGTTACTTTCATTAATGTAATCAAAATGCTGTGTGCTGCACTGCTGCATGTATACCTGGTTAGTCGGCAACTTGCTGTTTCAATGACTTGAAAATGCAAATGTGTGGTAATTGCCAAAATCTTTTTAAATGCAATATAAAGTTTGAAAGGGATACACTCACAAATATCCGAGCCACTGACGCAGGCAGTGGTGGATGGAATGAAACTGTTTCCACTGACAAGATGTAATTTAACTGACATTGCTGCTTCTCTGTGACACACGACAACTGGAAAATTTGTGTTCATAAGTACTTCCGTCCCCACCCTTTTCAAATTACATTTTACAAGTATGTCGCATTCCTCTAGAGTGCTTGGCTTACAGGAAGCAAAACATTTGCAACTCATTTAATATTCATTATAACAACAGGAGCGATGAACTCCATAGGCTTTACGAGTGATATTTACTAATTCTATCAGCAACAATGGTGCTCTCATTGAACATGTCCATTATACTTTTTTTAAAAATAATTTCTGCTTCTACCACATTTGTCGAATGTGTACTACCTTGTACCTCCCCACAACATAAAACGTTGACATAAACGCGCTCGACATACAAATCTAGTTTTCATTTTTTATATACCGAATTCACACCCTTACCAAAATAAATACAACGTGTGTACGCATTCATCATCATTGTT
>JAANSP010001965.1:0-13862 GCA_036850745.1 Homidia socia | reverse complement strand
GGGATTTCCGATTTTTGCTTTCCTCACTCCTCGGCGTACTCATGAAAGAGTGTGGTGTGAGTTAAAAAAAGATGTTATGCTCTAGTGCTTACGTTGCAATTATAGTACAAAAAATGTGTCCTGCTTTCACACATTCACTCTGACGAATATATATTATGCAACTTGCAATCATAAATGCAAAAAATGCTACCCACATCTCATCCCACATGCATGGATGTTTTTAGCTATTGCGCTGCGCTTGTTTGAAATGTTTGAAAATTACAGTTTCCGTAATCTATTAAATGCAAATGAAATTATATACGCTTGCTTAAAACTTTCTCAAAGCTCAATGCATTCATCTAATGAACTTGAATTTATTGTTTCCATTGAATATATTGGTTAATTACGTCACCTCTTCTAAGTAATAAAAGTTTTATGGGTTTCTTTACTCCTTATTCCCGATCAGTCAGAGATTGGCTGCAAAGGTCAAGACTAAGACCAACTCCAATTTGCTAAAAAAAACTTTTATTTTATGACCAATTTTAGCGTATTTAATAAAGTTGAAAGTCTATATCTAGTATTAAGACATTTCTTGAAGGACTAGTTGAACATGAGAGAATTGCCATGTAGTTGACAGACGATTATCACGCATTTAGAATGCATGCACAAATTGTGCAGCTAGTGCAGTGCAATTGCACATTCGTTAAAAATGAGCTAATCACGTAGCAAGCATTTAGGTGTGACCGAATAAAAAACGAAATAACCGCCTTATGGGATTCAGTGTTTTATTAATAAGACCAAGTCCAATTTGCTAAAAAAAACTTTTATTTTATGGCCAATTTTAGCATAATAAAGTTGAAAGTCTATATCTAGTATGAAGACATTTCTTGAAGGACTATTGAACATGAGAGAATTGCCATGTAGTTGACAGACAATTATCACGCATTTAGAATGCATGCACAAATTGTGCAGCTGGTGCAGTGCAATTGCACATTCGTTAAAAATGAGCTAATAACGTAGCAAGCATTTAGATGTGACCGAATAAAAAACGAAATAACCGCCTTATAGGATTCAGTGTTTTATTTCAAAAAACCATCCACAACTCTTAATTGACTAAAAGCAAAGCAATTTTGCATTCTTTAAGTTCAGGAGTAGTTAGTAGTTATGNTGTTTTATTTCAAAAAACCATCCACAACTCTTAATTGACTAAAAGCAAATCAATTTTGCATTCTTTAAGTTCAGGAGTAGTTAGTAGTTATGTAACATGATATAAGCATCCATTATCAACTAAGTATTTTACATCCAGATTTCAACGTAATTAATTTTAATATCACCGTGTTGCAAGTATATGTTACATGCAAATAATACGTTATATTCATGGGCGTTACATATACCTAATGAACAACCACGTATTTACAGAAGTTGTAGTACTAGTTCGTAGTTCGTACATGCGTAGGTATGCAGTGCATAGCGTTTTGTCTCTGTCTAAGAAAATAAACCCAATAATGCCTGTAAATTAGCTTACTGAACAAAAACAATACAAAAAGTCACGAACTGACTCTGACAACATAATGAGCATAATGAGTTTTGGTGGCAGAACCCCCACAAACTGCGAGTTTCATCCATGTACGCGTACCTGGGCTAACATTTAGAAAATTTCCTCTCTAAGGTCTCTTAGTATTACTAATACTAAGTTTGCGTTTGATGAGGTTCGTGGCGTTTTGGATTATCGTTAAGTAGAATTAATGTACCAGTTACTAAAAGGGATCTACATGAACTGCAATCCAATCTGCTCTACTAAATCGCGAACCAGGAGGGCATTTTATAAGCCCAGGAGGAACAAAGCGCAGCCTGAGCGCAACCAATTTTGGTGACTCATTTGTGTTTTCTTTCGTCTACGATTTTTTTCTTTTCTCTCCTCCAGAGTTAAACTCAGTAGCAGCATCGCGTCCCCAATGCATTAGTGTTGTCATTTGTCACTCTTTTTCTTTCATGATTCATGAAATAGTGAATCTCATTCCATACATAATATGTACATGCTGTATACACATAAAACCTTTAAGACACCACATCCCGCCGCATTGATGTCCTACTTATTAATGCGCATTATTGTATTTACACGGAGGTTGTATTATTATTGATGGAACGCAACCTAAAAGAAAGAGTAAACACATTACCACTTCTAGGAAATAATTTATATATATTGGATGTTTCGAGGACTTGACTTGGGTAACCCAAGTTGGGTAGCATCTTCTGACTTTGACTAGGTATGTTATCTTGTGTTGTATGCGGTTGTTCAGAAGAAAGGAAGACGAAGAGACTGAAGAGAGCATATTATTACTAAAATAAACGAATTTTTTTTACAAACTTACGGCTGTTTTCTTTCTTGCAGCAGTAGCTCGTATGAATCGTTTGTCATGTATGCATATGGCATGGCATACAATTGCACGAGTAGTGTATTTACAGTCATACTCATCTCATCATCATATCCACAATCCACAAATTAATTAATCCATTACCCAATATACAGCAACAGAGGTATGAATGTAAGTTTAAACAAAATATTATAAATCTTACTTTATTTTTTAATTTAAACGACAACACGGTGGATGAGTACATTATTATTTTACTATGAATATTGGGTTGGGATTATTTATTTACAATAAAATTTTATTTCTTTTTGCAAGGTTGTTGTCTTAATGTTCAGTTCATTGTATGTTGTAGCACAAAGCATAATAAATTGATTTCCCAAGCACTGCAAAAAATATTCTCCTTATACATTCCAACAAACTACAGTAATTCCTGATGCTAGCGAGTGTAGTCGTGTAGTGTCGTGTCGTGTCATCATAAAGTATGGACGGAAGTCGGAATGTGTTATATACTCAATGACTTGACTATGTTTGAATGACTCACAAGTCAAAATGAAAAATATTTTTGTGAGAAATTTCATCTAGAGTAATTTGGTTTGATCTGCTGGACACACACGTTGCACGTAAAGATGGATCGAGCATGACAATAGATGAACTCGAGAAACAACATACTTGGTAGGTAATACCTACTAGGTATTACGTACTAACAATAGTAATAATACCATACCAAGCTGATATGATACACAAAACGCTTATTGAAGCTCATCGTATCATCATCATCATGTAGCTGGAGGATTATTGGGTTTGCTATTTACTTATTCTTAAGAAAGTTCATAGCAATGTGACAGTTGACCTTTGAAGACCATTTAAATTCATTAGAAAAACAAATGAGTAATGAATGCCTGTAAATTTCTGTGCACATACCGGTGAAAAACACTACGCGCAGTCGTTATGTAAATTCAAGATTGTTCGCTTGATTATCGACAATCGATCGAGTAGTAAAAATGTGAGCGAGTAAAATAGTGAATATTGTGTTTTGCATAAAGGACTAGACTAATGGTGTGGTGACAATTTTTTGACAAATTCAGAAATTCACATATATATTTGCTTGTTGAATAGTTTTTGCGTAGTACATAAAAGAAAATAAGTGTTGAATGTGTTTTGAATAGTAGTGTTGGTGTAGTGCTAGCCAAGTGTAAATAATTTGTTTTTGTAATAACGTTTGACATTACTAACATAAAGTTAAATTTAGTGAAACAAAATTTATTGGTAAGGAAAAATACGTAATATATGCACACACAGAGTCTGTGTCACAGACACACGCAAAAACATTTAAATGCATTGACATTTCAAGAATAGCTTTTACAGTTTTTGCAGCCTTCAAGTCTCCGTGTTTCAAGGTGTTTCAATTCTAACATACCCTTGTTCAGGCAGGGTTAAGGAATGTCCATGTAAGACCACGAATAATCGCATTTGCATGCATTATTTTTTACTTGTATTTTATACCTAGTTATTTTCAAACGAATATAGGTCCTAGTAATGAGCTGTTTTCATTCGTTTTTCTAAGTATGTATGTATGTACTCTCACTCTCTTTCGATTTTTGATTTGTTTCAAGGATGACTGGACACGGTGAGTGCTAGTACAGGGAAGGAAATAGAGCTAGTGGATCTGTCCATGAGCGATGATGATGAAGAAAACAGGTACACAACAACTCTTGGAGCGGATAAAGAAGAAATGGAAGTTAAGAAGAGGATAAAAATTGACATTCCGGAAGCCTCCGCATCTTCATCATCCGATCTAGCGCCAATTTTAGTACCCGCAGTTCAGGCGCCAGAGTTTAACCTGGCAGAAGTCGTCAATTCGTACTACGCGTCAGGCTCAAGTCCACCGATTCTGCAACCAGAAGTCCCAGTTATAGTTAATGTGCAAGGTTTGTTCGGTGCACATAGTAAAAACCCAGCTTCATTGGAGAAAACAAGCAAATGTGTAGCTGAAACAGAACGAAGGCCGCAACCAGCACATTTACGTGTTCCTCCGGACGGGGTGCTTGCAAGAATCTCGAATGTAAATGCGTTTGAATATATTTTTTCCAACAACAAATTATTTTTACTGATGTCATTACCTTAAATTTATGCTTTTGGTTTATACAGGTGACTTCTTCAAAGCAGATTGGAATAACTGAAGAGTTAATCACGAAACGCACCAACATTATCAACAAATTAAAAAACAATAACATGAAGACGAATGTTAAGAAGAGAACGAAAAATCCGACTAATACCACTACAACACCCAGGAAAGCTAGTTCGACCCCTTCGCAAAGGACTAGGACACGAAAAAAACCGGAGCGAACAACACTAGAACGAAATGCCGCTTTGAAACAGCTCTTTGATTCGAATCCTAATCCAACCGCATCCCAGATTCATGAAATTGCTGCGCGAACCAAATTAACAACAAGAGATGTTAAGGTAAATACATTTGCAACTGTTGATTACATCCGAATGATGGGCTTTGGTTAATTGCTCTAATGTATCATACGAAGTAGGTAATAGTACGTAATTTTTATGCCAATTTGCAGAGATGGCTTTACTTGTATAAGAAAAAAGCAGGCTCTAATGTTATAGGTAAAACTTACTTTCTTTTGGTATTTATATTTATTTTATTAAACATTTGTGCCATGAAAGTTTGTAGTCTTACTCCATTTGTGTGTTATTAAATGTTTCAGTCGAGGAAAGAGAGCCTGAACCCCCGAACAATCCGGAAGAAAATGAAGTACCTGCACCGGCTAATGTTCACATTAAATGTTTGTGCAACAATATTTTATATGCGCTTATTATTGTCTCACTTGATTTAACCAAGTACTTTTACTCCTTTTCATGCATAATTTTTTTTGCAGCTATCAAAGATCCTGAGAAGCGAACACAGTCCGTAGAAACAATCAAACGCGACATTAAGAATATTGGAAAACGTAGTTTGGATGAAATTACGTTTATTTTGCAGCACAAATGGGAGAAAAAAGCAAAGCGGATTTTCGAGCTTACAACTTAAAGAAAATTTGACGGAGTATCAAAAAATGATATATCATGAAGCAAAAAGAATTAAAGATCGACTTTGCAACCCTCTTTCGCCAAAGCAATCTGAATTAGTAGAACAATGGAAAAAGGATTTTATTGCTGACCGGGGAGAGCAACGCAAAACCGTTCAATTAGAAAAAATCAAGCATGTTGTGGAATTTGCCATCATGCCTTGGGTGGCACCGTTTTTGTATTCAAAATTAACGCTGCAAGACGGGTGCAATTTGACTCTTGAAGTGGCTTTATTAGACTTTTGCAAGGTTTCAAATGTAAGTATAATTGCATTAATCAACTTTCTCTTTAATGAAATGAATTATTTTTTGGTTTTTATGCGTCCTGTTTATATACATCTGAAATCTTTATTTACAGAGTGGACAGAATTGGGAATGGAAAACGCCACCACTCTTACAACATGATGATGTCAAGGAATCTTTGCGTATTTCGAAAAGGAATCCATTTCCAGTTCCAGTTTAAGAGAAGTATATAGTTAAGTGACTATTAAATGCTTTTTACGTTCCAAACAAAGCTTCTTGTTTTGTTATTAGTTTTAAGACGTAATGAATTTAATGCCAATGTAGTGTAAAGTTAAATTTGGAGAGAATTTGTGTACCAAAGAACTGAATGAATGTAGGTTGAATTGTTTACCTCGATGTAGTTTGTAGTTTTAATTTTTAATTTCGATCAATTCAATCATAAATTATAGTACGTAACATTTAAATACATTTACATACTATATTTGTAGTACAAATTTTGTACGTATATATATTCCTGTGAAATATAATACAGATTATTTTGTAACGATTATCACACTTTTGGTTATACTGTCGAATGTTAAACAAAATTTAATCTATTCTATAATACAAATACATACACGCAATTATTATACTATTTTTATAATGAATGACGATATTGTCATTATAGACTTAAATCTCAAGTAAAGTCTCCCATAAAATGTATTAGTAATTACAATGCTTCATTCAAAGGTATCATTTGTATTTTATTTTTCCAACTTTGGCATTATTTAATATCTCCAACCAAAGCATCTCTCTCGACATCTTTTCTGTTTGTTAACACAACGGTGGCTATCACAGCGTTTACCATCGATGATATCATGGCAATTCCCTATAAAATTTGCATCATTTCATATTAGAGTATGTGTATTACTCGTATAACTTTGAAGCGTAGTTTATTTGTTTTTTAAAATAGTATTTACCCCTGCCGAAAATTTTAGTTCAAAGTTTTGGCATCCATTGTCAGTAGTACAATTGATTGCAAATATTCTGACAGCAGATACTATGTATAGGGTGCCAGAAGTGCTAAGAAGAAGAAAGGAGCAAACATGATAGAAAAAGTCCTATGAAAAAAATAAAGCCACAAAGAAAAGTAAAACCAATCTTAAAGGTATATAATCAGTTATGTAGTTTTCGGAAGTTACTTACGTATATTGCTGTTTTCCTGTTCCAATATATATCTCTACTAGCTAAATGAATGCCCAGGTTAACTACCGAGATGATTAAACAAACTGCTACAGAAACTAAAAGATAGATTTCCATCCAAAGACTAACCTCATCCCCTTCGTATATTGGTCTAAACTTTTGTCTATCCTTAACATATTCTGAATTTAAAGTTCCTAGCGCGGATAGAACAAGGGTTATGGCCATCATACACTAAAAATATAAGGCGAAAACAATAAGATTTGTTTTCTGTTATAAACAGTAATTATTTTCTACTAAAAGTAATCTATTTTTTTTAGATTTTTAGTCAAAAACTTTGAACTTACAATTGAGATGCATTTGATGATCCCTGCAATCGTCCGTAAGTATTCGCCATTTGCCATCTTATTTTCAAAATGCGTAACTGCAAATTCAAGTGTAGCAATTATAGCAGTATGCAACTCTATATTTTGCTTGTTGCTGGAAAACAACCACAACCGTCCTTGTTGGTGCCGTACTCTATAATAGACATGCACTTTAATGCAGCGTTTGGTCTTGGTCTTTTCGATCAAATAGTTGCGTGCCGTAGTAGTTAAACCCATTAAAACAAATGAAAAATTGTCAATAAGCGATTAAAGATTAAACTATCAATTTCACTGATATGATTGTCTGGGGGTGGATCAAGTACAAAGATGCTCGTCCGTGAAAACTTGATGCCTCTCGCATTCCATTGTTCGACAGATATTTTTTTAACTTCGATGATTGCTTGACGGATGCACCTAATTAATAACTTGATCATCATCAGCATACTAGATACCTCACACGATTCAAGTACATACGTAAAGGTTTAAGTGGATATTCCTGGTTCATAATAATAAATAACAGTCATAATATGTAATAGGTGTGCTCAAACTTTTAGTAAACAATGCGCTCTTCAGGTAGGCCACGCGTTCACTAAACATTGCTGTTAAACGAACCAAGAACAACGCAACAACGTTATTCTTTTTTAAAATTTCCAAATGTCGTTTGGTGAATGGCAAAATTAGTTAATGTCTTTGGTTGGGTCATCTCACGCGACGTAAGCAAGTACATACATGAAAAATGAATTACATAACATGGTACTACCGTTTCGACAAAACTAGATTTATTCGGATTTTTATATTTGTCAGGCACTTTCGGTAATAATTATTTCCTTTTTATATAAAAGTACAACTACATCATTGCGAATCCTATATCAAAGCATTTTATTTAATTATTTAATCTTCATTTTAGTCTGTGTGTTTACTGTAATGATATTTACCGATTGATTAGTGAAATGGACAATATATGATAGTGTCAATATCACGGGATTTGTTATCATATATCTAATACAATCAATACAAACATAATCTAAATATTAGTTATCATATTTTTTGATACGACTTGCCATATTTGAAGCAAGTTTGAGACAAAATTTGTGCTTTAAGTTTAGTTGATTTACAATTATTGGAACATAAGTAATAATAATTAACAACACATGTCATGTCATGTAATTAAAAGTTATATTACCAATTTTCACTGTAATGCGACAAGAATGCGGATGGGTACCTTTGCAGCAATAAGTAAACTTGAAGTAATTTAAGAAACAGCAAATCAAATATTGTATTGTGATATATCATAAACAAACGTTTTTTTATAATTGCGAAAATTTTGTAGAGTCATGTCAGTGTAAAAAGAAAAGATTTCTGTAGTTTTGTTTTTAATTTATATATTTTAAAGCTTTTAGCACTAATTACTGGGTTTTTGTGTTTTGAAAGTATAATTTCGGTATGTACGTTTTAAGAATTCCGAGTAAATTTTAACAAATATTTTTACTGACCTGATCATATGTGCATTGCGGTTTGTTAAAACTTCATCTTATATTTCTACTACGAATCGCATAATTTTATGTAATTTCTACTGAATTTCATTGGTTTACGTGCAGATCTTCATTTTCGGTCTCTTCAATCACGTATTCAATCGTGGAAGGTAGGTCCTTTAGTCGTATTACCTGGTTTTTCACCTCAAAACAGCCTAAACAAGAGCAAATAAAATAACTTACTCTCTCAATCCTAGGTTTATGATTGTTAATAAAATAAGCATTTTGAACACTCGAAATACTTTTATGGAGTCCCAATTCAATTTAATAGTTACAGCATTTATTTGAATACCTGGATTGAGAGAGAACTTGACGATTTTCCCGTAGTAGTTTCTCCAGTACCGCTGGATTTTTTCATTCCTCTTATTGTCTCTCCGAAGAAAACGGCAATTATGAAAGCTGAATATCAAGAAAAAAAATTATAACAAGTCATTAACCAGTCATTAACATAGTCTTCAAGCGATTGGGGTACTTTGAGAAAATTTTAATTTTTGTTTGCTATTTTGGGTACTCATTATGACCTCTGTTTCACCTGTACTATTAAACTTACCGGATTCTCAGGGTTTCCAAATTCAATAGATGTTCCTTCACAATGGTACGGTCAGAAGGATTAAAAACACACGAGTCGAACCTAAGGTAGTAAAATGTATTGGCTTAACAAAACCGGACGTAAATATGTGCATTGTCATCACAAAACATTATCACGGGATGATACTCTCAATAAATATTCATTATCACAACAATATGCAATAGGTAAATTACATACAGTGATCATACCGTAATTCTACTTACAATTTATCCTCGTCATTCTCATAAGTGCTGCGCAAAGGACGGAACGAATACCCCAGATATTTAGCATTATTAAACTTACCGGATTCTCAGGGTTTCCAAATTCAATAGATGTTCCTTCACAATGGTACGGTCAGAAGGATTAAAAACACACGAGTCGAACCTAAGGTAGGAAAATGCATTGGCTTAACAAAACCGGACGTAAATATGTGCATTATCATCACAACACATTATCACGGAATGATACTCTCAATAAATATTCATTATCACAACAATATGCAATAGGTCAATTACATACAGTGATCATACCGTAATTCTACTTACAATTTATCCTCGTCATTCTCATAAGTGCTGCGCAAAGGACGGAACGAATACCCCAGATATTTAGCAACTTTTCTCCGTTTGTATTTGCAAGCCTGCGTTTCAATGTGTTTCAGCTTGTACACAATTACGCAGTTGCAAAAGCTATGATGGGAATATGTTTCATGAAAAAATAATGGAATTTTAGTTTAATGGGTTAAATTTTCATTTTAAAATGAGAATAATTCATGTCAAAATGCACCTGTGACTTATATAATATATTTAGTAACAATGGTCTTTACGACACTATACATTGTATGAGGTTGATGTAAATACGTAATAATATACCAATAAAATTGTTAATATTAAATTAGAAATCATACCAAATCTCCATTTTTGAAAGCTGATCCTGCGTTGCCAAACGTTTGATTGGTGGTTTCGAGGAAGTCCATTCTTTCATCTTTTTGTAAGTGTTCTGAAATGACAACTTTCCTTCGTTGGCCGTGTTCATCATTCGCTTTGATTTGTTTCTGGAAGAACAGGATCCTCCAACTTCTTTGTACTATAGCAAAGTTTTGTTTCGTTGTTTCTATTCAAAAAAATAAAGAAAAGCGTTGATTTTATTACCTACGTTGATTTTATGTATAATATATTTATTTATAATCACAAACACGATTATAGAAAACGATGAGCCAATGGATTTTGCAGAATTTGGAAACAATGAAATGTGTAATACGTTCAGAGTAATGTGGAGGCGAAATGTGTCTGTGTAATAAATGTAAAATTTACGCCAATAAAGTTGTAAATTGTATTACCAAAATATAGAGGCTGAGCATTATTATCCTAAAGCTTTAGAATATTAAATCAACTAACTCTCTTTTTATGGTTCCAAGAAGAATTTAAGGATATGTATTTTGGCTAAGAGCTGTACTGGGTACTAAAATTTCATGCGAAATGAATACCTACATTGCATACTACAGAGACTACGAAGATATGACAGATACGTTTCGTATTAGCCTAATACTATTAGGTACTATATGGCCATGTGCTTTCGTTAAGAAATGGTTTTATATGTGCAATGCAATGTTGCCGGAACACGATGAAATTTTATCTATTAGCTTATATGATATCTAATTTTTTTGAACAAACAATGAAATTCATTGCTGATGTTGCGCAATTGTTATTCAATTTTTTCATATTTTTCTATTCGTCATTTAAGTCTAACTTGTATCTTTTATTCAAGATTTGTGTCATTTTGTACCCCACCTAACCTAAAAAAAATTGTAAAAATGCACTTAGTATTTACGCTAATCAGTCCATTATTTTCATGAATTGTTAAACAATTATTTGCCATTTGATTCTATGATTTATTGACAGTAATGACGTGCTGTTTCAATCTTTGTCTTAGTTTGTAAATACGGACATTAGCTATTATATTGGAATTGCTATAAATCTGTTGGCACCTAATTCATCTTTAAAATGCATTTGTCAATATTTTGTCGTATAGAGGAATTGAAAATGCTAATTACAAATGTATTACTTACGCTTACCCGACTATAAAAAGTGAATTGTGTGCAAAAGGAAAATTAGAACCAGAACGTCTTGTCAATTCTTGCCCCTCCTGTTCAAGTATTTTTTTTGCTGCCTTCCTTCTGTGAGATTCAAGAGTGTTAGAGTCCTCTAAACTATAACCGTAGGTGGATGCACTAATATTGACTGGTTTTGAATGAAACTAAATAGTTAAAAGAAATTCAATGTTCGTTTTTTGCTATTATTAGTTTAAAAATAGAATTTTAAAGCTTATTTCTTCTTGGAATGGTGATAATGATGATTTGTTTTTAAATGGAACTAATACAACATTTTATATGTTGACACTTTCATATTAGTTCATGTTTCTGTTTTTAAACACATAAGGTAAAAACAGTACCTGGAACTTCATGTTTCACACAACTAATGTCAGTAACTCAATTTCAATGAAACTTTGTTTTTTAGTTTCATTCGTGGCCAACTTGATTTTAAGCCCTTATTATGAAAAAAACTATTGTAAAATTAGCTTTTAGAAAATTCGATATTTCGAAATTACCTACATAGTTCTTTGATTTTAAGACTAAAAAGCTACTTACATATACACGGCTTGGTTGAGAAACACTCCTGCCAAGATTGAAGCAGGCACTCAACTGACAATACAACGCTCTGATTAATCCATTGATAAGAAGTATCCCCTAACAAATGTGTGTATTTTTGCATAAAGGGATCTCTTCCATATAAAATTTATTTCCAGCTTTACAATGTGCGGTACATATGCAGGCATTCATATCATGAACTTGTGATTCTGAGATTCATAATAATACAGTTGTCTACCTGTTTTTGACTGAAATCCAGTACAGCTCAGGATAAGAAGAATAAATAAAACAAGAAAGAGGACTAACAGAGTTGGAGATAAAAATGTAAATAATATCAATACGCAATACTCTCCACAAACTCCACACGGCAAGTTGAAAAAAACTACATAGATAAAAAAATTAAAATAAGAGGGTAGCATTAAGATTGGCAATTTATGTTGTTGTTACTAAACACGGTATGTGTTTTATGAGAGGTGACGTGATATTATTTTGTCGTGCCGCATAATGCCTGTTTGTTTCTGTAAATGAATACTACGTATCATTACAGTGATACCATATGAAGCTACAAGTTAGCAAAATGTGCAAAGCTTAAATGAAATGTTCTAAAACAATCCTTGTTTTTACAAGTTCCATTTTACCACTTGATTCGGATTAAGAGTTTGCAAGCATCAAATAAAAGGGTAGTTGAGGATTGATGAGGAATTAAAAGAGCACGCCATTATTTTGAAGCAAGCCATTTCTTTTAATAGGTTAACTTTGGCCATTTCATTTTACCAGTAATAGTTGTCCTGTACCTNCTTTTAATAGGTTAACTTTGGCCATTTCATTTTACCAGTAAAAGTTGTCCTGTACCTATTTTTCTCTGAATTTTCCTTTTGTTTTACTTTATATATGGCAGTTATTTTTCTCATGAATTCCTTTGAAATGTGGACTTAATTCTGAATTTACAAATTAGAGTTCGTGATACTTTTTCTTAACATAAACACAAAGCATGTACGTGCTGTTTACAATTTACAGAAGTATATTTTGTAGATTAAAACGTTAGAATTTTTGTTTTACAAAACACGACTTGAGCCTGAAAGTTACATCATCCTTTTGCTATCTTTGAAAGATAAAATGAAAGTATTATTTTAACAAATAAAGAAGATGTAGAAACACTTTACAACAAGCGTTGCTTTATGTATTATGATACATATATCATGGCATGATTTTTAATAGTTATTATCTTTAAAGAAAACTATATGCCTATTAAATAAAATGCATTTTTCGGTTACATATGAGAAACTGTCATAATGTTACTTATTTAAAGCACTTAAGAATTTCTTATTGACGGCTCCAAGCAATAAAATTAAATTCCGGGAATCGCTTAAGTTGAACTACATACTATACTGAATTTTGTGTTATTTATAGTTGCGGTATTCACACCACCAAATTGGTGGCACCAATATGTTGTTTTTGATGACATGTCATTTTATAACGTTTTAACTGTGACACTCCCGTAGTCTGTTTATATACTTGAATCATATAAAAAAGTAGATTATAAAAACTTAAAATAACAATTATTCCGAAAGTTGACTTACAAGGTGTATCTTTTGATATAGTTTTAAGACTAGCCTAGCTAATAATTTAAGTTAAGTTTTCACCAAAAAATGTTGTGGTTCCAACATTATGTCGATTTCAAAAAAATAAAATGCTGAAAACATGCCAATATAGTCCGCTTATTTTATTACAATAAGCTGATGTGCCTGAATTGTGGCTTATAACAAGAGACCAACGATGAAGTGGCAAATAAATAAACTCCTGGGGTAAGTTGATATACAATATATAGAAGAAAATGGATAAAAATCAAATGTCATGCTCAATTAAAAAATGTTAGCTACTATTTGGTATAATTTAGTAA
>JAANSP010001964.1:0-13865 GCA_036850745.1 Homidia socia | reverse complement strand
TTATTTATTATCGATACCTGTTAAAGATATTACAATAATGTTATTCTAGGGAATAGGAGATATGTGAAGAAATGAAATAAGTATGTCGAATAGCGCATATATATACAGGCGCAAATTAATGATTTTAACATCGCATAATTTTTCCCTCTGAGATTAAAACTGCATACATATCTTACCCTTAATCGTTATAGGTGCATAATAATAACAAATAATAATAAGTGTCGTTGGATATATGTTTAATAATATATTTTTTTTGTTTTCAACAACATATCTCCATTCTCGGTATCGCACATCGGCACATAAAATATTAAATTTCATTTTTTTCAGCAGAGTAGTGTGCAGTGTGGTAGCCTTGCGTCATTTTGCTTTGTGTAACAAAGCGTAAAAAAACGAACGACAAAGCTTCACAAAATGCCACCTAAAAATTATATGTTCATTGTATGTTCCCACTTTTGTAGAAATGACTGCATGTACACTATGCACACACAACAACACGACTTTTTACAAACCATTGAGTAGTAATGTATATCAGAAAAGTGAGAAGCTAAAGTCAAAAAAATTCTTTGTCAAAAAGTTAGGATGATGAAACATTATTAGAGCATAATAAGTAATATGTACCTGAAATAAAAAATTGGGAAAATTTAAATTCATTGAATCAGATAGGGAATCAGTAATTATTAATCTGAGTAACAGTGTCGTTATAAATCTTTTCTAAATCTTGGTCGTGTGGTATGTCTTATTTTGCTGCATTTATATTTAAATTTTTGGTCGTTGCCGCAAATAATGAGAGATTATAATATACATACATATACATATTACCTATACCTACAGGTTAAAACCAAAATGAATCTTACTTTACAAGCATATAAACAAGCATATAATAATAAAAGGTATTTTAGTGAATGTTGTACTAGTTTTAAATGGTACGCGGTAAGTAGGCTTTATACTTTTAAGTGAAAAAGTCATAGCAGACAGGTTGGAGCTCGAGTGTGTGAAAATACTGGTCAAAAAATTTAAATTCAAGTATTTTGTATGCTTTTTTGTTCTGTATCAACTTTGTTGACTGAGCGAGTTGATTTGATGATTTTGTCAAAACCACCAATAATTGGCAGCAGCAGGAAGGACGCATACATGCATACCTAAACGTCACATGTAATCTTGCAGCTTTTTGTAACATTTTTTGATATCTTGTTGAGTTATATTGTATTACTACTTATTAATATTTTTTGTCTATTGTATTATCTATATACTTGTTTTTAAATAATATTTTACTGTATAATAATATTAATGTATTTTTCATACTTTCACAATGTTCATTCATTCATCATTCAAGACACTTTTTTAGTGCACTTTTCGTACTAAACTAATTGTGTCAACTTGATGTGTCGCGTAAAAAATAATGTTTAAAAAATAAAATAAAACTAGCCGAAAATATTTACCTACCTCTTTATTTAGTCATTTCTGGTTTTGGCTACAATAATTTTTGGTAAAACTCGCACGTGAATGTAATTTATAATAATAATAATAAAGTGTATACTTTTTTGTCACATATGTCGATTGTTCTATATATCGTCTGGGCGTGACACAATTTTTATGACAAAATCTACCTATCTGTATAAAGGCAAAAATCAATATATTATTGTGATTGTAATTTTTGTGATGAAATATATTGCAATGTGAATCATTTAATAAACCGAACTTCAGTATTTACGGAATAATATAAATACATAAAAATCCTTGTAACTTTTCATTGGTTAATTTCATTTAAACTTTTAAAAAAATCATTTTCTGCATTTTTCCAGATCCCACTCTTAAAACTTTCTATTATGCCATTGACTTCCGGAGAGATTGACGCAAAACGAAAAAAAACGACATAAAATTTTTCTTCCTCAATACCAACTTTCTTTCCTGCTTTACCTTATTCTCTTTTGCAGGTGCACTTTTAATTCGAAATTTGCAAAATTTGCGTCATTCATTACCATTCACACCTTTTTAACAAATAGCATTTTGTTTATTCCGTAATTTTATTGCAATAATACCTTATCCCCGAACTAACCCTGAGGAACAGAGCCAACAGAGACACGTTTTAGTTGGGCAACATGGCGCAATTTATGTACCAATGTCACCGCTACTACCACCCGATTTCCATTTTCATACAAAAATACACGCTTGCATGCACCACTGTTTGCGTAAATGGAGCATTGTCAAAGCAAATTCTACTGCTGGCGGAATTAGTACAAAATTCAACGTTGACGAAACGACAAAATCATGTTGATTCCACAGACTGACGTTATTGCAAAATTTACTTTCGATTTTCGTGTGGTTTCATCAAAGTGGGTGAACTAATGACGAGGCGATTGATGCAAAAATATGGCGATGATGATCCAAGTTAAATCAGTTGATGTTCAAACGACAAAAATATAATTTATGTTGAAAAGTATCATGGCATGTTATTGAAAAAGCTGGCATGTTGAATAAAAATATATCATAGGAGGGCAGACGCAATCTCGCTTTTCGCCTTTCCATTTCATTGAAGCATAGCGAGTAATGACATTCTCCCAAAAGCTGTTGAGAGCCAAAGAGCGAGCAAAGTATTACTGCGTAGTTGTCAATTATGGTGGCTCTTGAGATTTGAGAAAATTATTATTATTATTAAACCTGAAACAGGGACTTGTTTGTTAGTTTTCAACTCGATGGGGTCAATAAATATGATTCATTCATGATTTGATTTCGACTGAAACCAGAAATTCAGAGCAACTCATTCATTTTATTTGCGAATGTGTTAAATAATGAAAAGTATGCAATAATATATTATGTATTTTATACGTTTTCCCCTATTTCGTGAATAATCTTTTCGTCAAAACGTACAGTTATCATATTATGCATGTTGTTAGCAAATCCATGATTTTACATGCAGATTTTTGAATCAGGTCAAGAGCATTTACACAGCAGCAGTAGTTGTGGAGGAGTCGATAGTATTAAATTATGAGGATTATAAAACATTGTATTTTATGGGGACCGAGACTTGACCTCATGTATGGCGACACTAGGCTACCATAAAGTGACAACATTTACTGCAGATTCAATCTTTTTACGGTAAAGACTTGTCAAAAATCACTTCCGTGTAGCAAGAGAACAACAAATAACCTTCAACTCTACTTTATACTTAAAACATGGCATGAAGTCTTTATGAATTAGTGAATTTACATACAATGAACACGTTTTGCTTAAGAACGTTCTATATTTTTTATTTTATAAAGTTAGTATGTAAATAATCAATAAACTCTTTACATCTAACAAACAGGACAAACACTTATTGATTTGTGGAAAACACTGGAAAGCAGGAAACTCAACAAAATACTATAATACGTTTTGCTTAAGAACGTTCTATATTTTTTATTTCATATAGTTAGTATGTAAATAATCAATAAACTCTTTACATCTAACAAACAGGACAAACACTTATTGATTTGTGGAAAACACTGGAAAGCAGGAAACTCAACAAAATACTAACAAAAGTTACAAAGGTGATAATTGCACAAGAAAAAATCAACTATAAACCGGCATATTGCTGTTATTATTTTTATTATTATTATTGCTAAAGTATAATATTGTCAGCTTTGGAATACTCTTGCCGAACTTTCTCAGTAAGAGCAATATCCTCCAAAATTAAACTTCTACGAGAGTCCACATCAGATTCGCGGAAATTCGCATCCTCAGCAGGATCATCCGGCACAGACAATTTTTCATTATACTTGCCCACCTGGGTTTCAAAGAGATGTTTGAAAAAATCCATAGAAAACTGGTTTGATGATGTTCCAGGCCAGATTTGATCATATGAATCGCCGCCGTGAGGAATCATCAAAGATTTGTTATAGTCTTGCACAATGCCTTTCCTAACAACAGAAAAGAAACAAAGAGAAGACGTCAGCAAAATTGATTATTTTTAGTATGCCCTTCTTGTCCTTCTTCCGATTCATTAGAAATTTAACAATAAAATCCTCTGTTTCACATTTTCATATCATCATGTAAGCGTGTGCGCATTAATGAACACGAACATTGCAAATTTTTTGCCAGTTCTTACGGAAATGGTGTGCCAAATGCATAGTGAGAAAAGAGCTCGCGCATTCTCCGATTATGCGCTACTTCATGCACCGAGTAGAAGTTTAGACTTGCTCCAAGTCGGTGCGAAGCAAGTCTAAGCAAACGACAAATCAGCTTTCGTTTCTCCGGTTCAAAATTCTAAATTGGAAGATCAAAGAAAAAGCTTTAATACATAAAAACCTAAAGAGAAATCACATTATTATTTTTATTGATATTAATTTTTTTGGGTTGGATAATATGTTATGTACATAAAGTGCAATGTACACGTGTTTTACTTTTGTAGTTGAATAACTGTAAGTAAAAAGCATGCTGGCTTTTAATTATCATAATAGTAATTCTTTTTTATATTCGCCATTTTCTTTGACACACACTATATACTTGCATCTCTACAACCGCTAACCAGATCATAATCATCATCATCCTCATCATAGAAAATTTAAAAAAAGCCTGTGGCCTTTCTATCTGTTGTGAGTAATCAACTGCTGGAATGGAAAATAACAAAAGTTTGCTTGATCGTGCTTGGTTTTTTGTTAACATGATAATAGGAGGAGGACCCACGACTATTATTAAAGCATTCAAGTACATCATGAGCACCCCGCATGCATGCTAGTTCAGTCGGTTCCAATTTCCTATCATGATCGTCATCATGATGATGATCACCATCGGCATCATCATCTTTTAGAAGATTTCATATTTCATTATTATTACAACGCAAGGTTAGATGAAGGATGATTTTTTCTGATGATGTCATATTCATGTTAACGTACAATGATGATGATGATTCTTTTTGACTGATGCCCTAAAACTACACTACAAGACAATAGCTGTACATTAGCTTTTCGTTATGAAGAGCCATGTGCTAAACATGCTGCCTATGAATGAGTGAGCATCTCTCTACAGAATGGTGTGTAACCGGACATTACAAGATAATTTCTTTGTAATTTACAAATCGACTCAATTACAAGCAAGGGAGCACATGCCACTCATTTACAAACAAAAATGCATCTTACAACTCATTTGTTGTATTCAAAATCAATTAAAAGGGATAGAGAAAGTCTTGTTGGTTTCACAATTGTCAATTAGCATATTCAATTAGAATCTTTAGCAATGATGCTTATTGGTGAATCTTGAATGAAATGATAAATGAGTGAATGCGACAAAATGTCACGTTTGCAAAAGTTGCAAAATGTTATTGACACCGTTGGCGTTAAAAAAATCAAGGATAAAATTACTCCGCCAAAACGAATCGATGATATCATATTTTGCGCCTACAGTTATTTGAACTGTTTTCATTGTATAAAGCTTTGAATTTACCTGGAATACGTCGTATTTCGTGCAAATCATCACCAGCGGTAATGGAAACGGTTCAATTTGATTTTTGTCCTGTAAAAACATGAAAGGAAAAATCAGCATACTGTAGCAATTTATTTGCACAACCGGTTAGAAGGCGTATATGTACATGTTACAATGTGGAGATTTAGGGATTTTTTTACCTGACAGTCATCTCCAAGTCGTTCTTTGATATTTTCATCAAGTTTTCTTGTCATATCTTGAGACTCTTTACTTCTTAGGTTATCGGCTAGGGCACGTGTCAGTGCTCTAAAAATAATATAAAACAAATTTGAAAAATCAGCATGCTGTAGCAATTTATTTGCACAACCGGTTAGAAGGCGTACATGTACATGTTACAATGTGCAATGTGGAGATTTAGGGATTTTATTACCTGACAGTCATCTCCAAGTCGTTCTTTGATATTTTCATCAAGTTTTCTTGTCATATCTTGAGACTCTTTACTTCTTAGGTTATCTGCTAGGGCACGTGTTAGTGCTCTAAAAATAATATAAAACAAATTATGCATCACTTTATATGAACATTTTAAATTAGATGCAGTCAGCTTTTTCCATAATTCATGTGTATTTTTATACTTTTTTGCAGTGTTTACAACAACGTCAAGAGTTGCCCAAATTTTTTCAGGCACTGATAAATCCAGAACAAGGAAAATTGCCAGCTTATCAAGAGCATGATTCGTTTTGATTGGTGTATCAATCAACTGCGAGAATGTAATTGCATCTCCTCCAAGTTCCCATATATGGCATATTTCTTTCGTCTAAAACAAGCAAACGTCCAGCTCAGTAAGATGATTGACGCAAAATGTTAATTTAAAACAATATAATCTACACTCTCAATTAGTTATATAGCCAGTTTCATTATCATACAATATGATACATTTTGTACATGTATTTGCATGGGATCTTTACACTGAAAGAAGAGCCCATGCATATGACATCACATTATTTCAACATCAGCTAAAGCTATTAAATTTTTGTTTTGTCGCTTCCTTCAATTTTTTGGCTATTTTAACAACAAACTTTGCTAAAAGTAAATTAGCTTAACAGCTATTACTATTCCATTATAATTTGTTTCTACAGTCGTTGAAAGTCTTTACATGTTTTGTAACAGGGATGCGAATATGTAATGTAATGTATTATCATAAAAATACTCATAAAATTTTTTACCAAGTCGGGTGTCGTTCTCCTTGCAAACGTGAAGTCAAGGGCCAGAGTTGGTTTGGGTGTCTCATTCTTTTCAAGAAGCCTCCCAATCAGTGTACTTTTCCCCTGATGTCACAACAATTAATAACATAAATCAATATTATCTGTTTTACGTAAAACTCATTATAGTCAGGTGTCATTTAAATTAAAGGCTAACTACTTTATATGATGGTGCCTGTATTTACGTTGTCATTTGAGCCATTAATCATAAAAGATTTTTTAGATGATAAAAGAAGCTCTGGCAGACATCGTGCCACCGCCAATAAACCAATAATGTAAAATGTCGTAACAGTGTCATGAAATGAAACCATTATCATTATTATAAAAGATTTTTTAGATGATAAAAGAAGCTCTGGCAGACATCGTGCCACCGCCAATAAACCAATAATGTAAAATGTCGTAACAGTGTCATGAAATGAAATCATTATCATTATTAGATTGCAAGTGATAATTACTACTTCAATAGGATTGATAAGGAAGGAGCATAATGCGCAACAATGTTGTTATAATAATTTATTAGAGTTATCGTTGACAAATCACTTGTATCAACTAAGGACATATTATTATTCCTACTACGCACTATTGATAATTACTACTTCAATAGGATTGATAAGGAAGGAACATAATGCGCAACAATGTTGTTATAATAATTTATTAGAGTTATCGTTGACAAATCACTTGTATCAACTAAGGACATATTATTATTCCTACTACGCACTACCAACTAAAAAGTGGCATGTGCCAAAGATTACATCCCCGTTTATGTTTTTAACAAGTTTAAGTTCAATGTCATTGCCAACCGGATTCATATGAACTTGGACCTACCGTTTATAAATCTCCACCACGTCCTGTCTACTTTGGCATATAGAATATAGATGGTAAGTAGGAGAGACATTTTAGCCTTTTATATAACAAAAACAAGATTAGAGCAATCAGTCAGTACAAGTATGTTTGTAGAGGTATGTTATCTGTACCTATAAAACTTCCACAAACTATGCTTGATTAGATCAATTATTAGGAGGTGGAAGGTGTCATGTAATTGATGTAATTACAGATAAATAAACCTATATTTACATACCAATGATTTCTGAAATATTTAATTGTCTACAATTCCAGTGAATTCTGCTTTTATGAAACTCAATTTGGATTTTGATACCTACGTCATACCAAAACTGATAATATTTTCTGTTTATTTGTGAGGTTGTGGTGGAATACTACAACTACTGGTACTTACTTTGTCTTTGTGAGTAAATTTGAATAAATATTTTCATAATCAACTGCAATAATCCTAACGGATTTGCTTACCCCTGATTTACTTCCTAAAACAAAAATCGTTATTCTGCTTTTATGAAACTCAATTTGGATTTCTATAAAAGTTACAAAAATAAAGTATTAACGCATTCGTGACACTGACAAGCATAAAGGAATACGACGAATGCGTCATACCAAAACTGACATTTTCTGTTTATTTGTGAGGTTGTGGTGGAATATGCCTCCCTAATGGTGCTTACTTTGTCTTTGTGAGTAAATTTGAATAAATATTTTCATAATCAATTGATCAACTGCAATAAGGGATTCGCTTACCCCTGATTTACTTCCTAAAACAAAAATCGTAGTGACATCTTCTGCTCTTAAAACCTTCCGGTTTCCTTTTTGACCTTTCTCATTGCTTATTTCGGAAGCAGCATCCCACAGATTCTGAGATCTATAATAAATAAACAAACGACAAGTATTTTTAATATCAATAATATACATGCTTGCATAAAAATGAGTCATAATGATATCAACTACAAACATTTTTTTGTGTTGGAGTGATAACACATTGGAAAAAAGATCATAATGAAGGAAAATTTATCACAATAATGAAAACAAGTTTTTAAAATATCTTCTTACCCAACGGTGGAAGCAGCGTCATCCGGAGTATTCGCTGTATCTTTCTTCTTCTTAAGTGCCATTGTATCAGTCGTTTATCAACAGGATTTTGCACTAACGAAAGCTTAAATATAGAGGTCAGAAGGATTCACCAACTATTTAAATTTAACGACATGCTACAAAAAACCAAATGTGCATGAGTAAGGAACAAATTGAAAGATTGTTTCATGTCATGTCAGCCATGGACTTCAATAAAAGCAAACTATTGAAGAATAATTTTCATTTACAGCGAAAAACATTTATTTTTATAATTAAAAGCGAACTATTGAAGAATAATTTTCATTTACAGCGTAAACATTTATTTTTATAAAAACTGCACTGGCTAGAAAAAGTATTTGACAAAGATGACAAGAAGTAATATTTCATTGATGGATTACGCCAAAACCAAGTTACTCCACTTTTTATATACCTTGCAAAAACAATGTAAAATGTGTGTATAAAGAACCTGTAAATCAATACTACCATAGTTACCATAAGAATAACAAAGAAAAAAGAAAACGTGAGCATTTGGAAGAAAAGGGAACGTTTCGCTGCGTTGTGTTGCATTTGACTATTTTGACTCCACATACTTACGTGCATACCTCCCTCTCCTTCCACTAAAAATGCTCATGCTCCCAAACAAAGACAAAGAATTGAAAATTTCACCTCATCGAACGCAGACTCATTTTCTATCTTCATTCTTATTTTCCAAGAAAACTAATTTAAATGAAGGTTTCATCTTCTACCTATTTCGTACAAGCAAAAGTGTGTTCATTCGCCTACACATGTATTAATGTATGTACAAATAAAGGTTAAACCCGCAGTTTATAGGTTATTAGTTAAAAAGTATGTAATGAATAAAGACATTTTTCTATTGTATTGTAAATTGGTTCTAAAGAATCACATCAAGTTTATAATTTAAACAATGATTTTTAAAGCGGTAAAGTTCATATAGGATTTTCATACAACTATTTATTATATTATTAAAATATTTACATCATGTTAAACCGTATACTGACTGACATTTTCTTGTTCTAAAGAATCACATCAAGTTTATAATTTAAACAATGATTTTTAAAACGATAAAGTTCAGATAGGATTTTCATACAACTATTTATTATATTATTATTAAAATATTTACATCATGTTAAACCGTATACTGACTGACATTTTCTTTTTTCCTACACGTAATTTTATTGCTGTATATTTTGGTTTTTAAATAATTACACACGTTTAATTTATAACTTAATTTTGACTATTTTTGACTGTATTTTATTGCATTTTAATTCATTGGGACTAGAGAGAGTAGAATAACTCGTGGAAATGTTTATGCTACGTTTTTTAATTGAACCAGAAGATATTTGTAATGATTGCTGAATTGTAGTTAAAACATATTTACAATTAGACGACCTTTTCACTCAATGAGGTAAATTCCTTGTTTTCACTCAAATCAATGCGTGGACTGGTAAAAGTTCTGTTGATGACTGGAGGATGTATGTTCGGTTGAAACCGAAGAAGATAATGTTTGAATAGAATAATCGGAGGAGGACTGTAAGCTGACATAGTCACCTGCAGATGGGGAAGTAGTTTCTGCTGGTCCCAAACTACTTCCGGTTCCAAGTGTAGGATCCGTAACGCAAAGACTGTTTAAAGATGAGGGTTGATCTGAGCAAAGGTAACCCTGATAAGTCGATGCGTGACCATAATGAGGAACTGGGTGTTGAAGAGTTTGAACGGGTCCAAAAACTGTTTGATGAGTCATACTAGGTGAGGGCTGCATATGCGAATCGTACATGACTGGCGAAAAATGCGTGCTTGTAGACGTACTTGTTCCAGCAAGGCAACCTGATGTTTGATTAACCGGATGATCGAGAACAGACTGAAGATATTTAATGTATTTGATAGCCCAACGGAGCGACTCAATTTTAGAAAGCTTCTTTCCTGGTGGCTTGCTGTATGGAAGACGTTGCCGAAGCATGTCGAAAGCCCGGTTCATGTCTCTCATCCGTGTTCTTTCCCGGTCACACGCAGATTTTTTGTAATCTGGCAACATATCAACCGGTTGTCCTAAAATCAGTGTGAAAAAACCCATGATATTTTTTATTTAAGCATTTAAAAAAAATTTCTCGTTAACCTCTCGGGATGAATACTTTTTTCTTTAAAATATATGCATTTTTTATACTGTTAGATAAGCAGCAGGCATTTATTATTTCACCAATTTCCAGTTTACCTCTTTCTGAGAGCTGGCCAGTAGGTCGGGGCCAATGTCTGTTTGGAATACGCTCAATGGGTACTGATGAATACCCAAGGTCTTCGCCACGTGTATAAATGTTTATGGTACTCCCTGGATGTCCCATCACAGGAGGACCCATAATGTGGCATCCGTGTCCATGTGAAATCATTTGAAAATGTGGTGGTTGGTGTTGTTGCAAATATCCATGATGTGTTGCTGAATAAATAGGCATCGGTGGAGTCGGGGAAAGGAAGTTTTCATTGCTAAAAAGGTAATCTTCTGGAGGTGCTCTAATTACTGTAGCCGTTGCTACTGGAGGGGGAGCAGATTTCACAGTGTCATTGACATTGCCTTCATTTTGGTGCCCTCCTCCCGACGCAGAGGAACTCTCAGTGGCGTCCCCAATATTTCGTAAACTATTATCAAACGAGGGGTTAGCCGAGGGGTGGACGGTGGGCAACCCGAGAGCATCATAACCGTGGTGAAATGAATAAATAGGCACCGGTGGAGTAGGGGAAAGGAAGTTTTCATTGCTAAATAGGTAATCTTCTGGAGGTGCTCTAATTACGGTAGCCGTTGCTACTGGAGGGGGAGCAGGTTTCACATTGTCATTGATATTGCCTTCATGTTGGTGCCCTCCTCCCGACGCAGAGGAGCTATCAGTAGCCTCTCCAATATTTCGTAAACTATTATCAAACGAGGGGTTAGCCGAGGGGTGGACGGTGGGCAATCCGAGAGCATCATAACCGTGGTGAAATATTATTGACTGCCTCAAGGGCTGCGCTAGCACTTGGGTTAACGTCTGATGAGACTGGGGTGAATTGTGCGATTCTGGAGTTGACGCTTCAGAAGCAGTTATTCCACCAACTGAAGAACATTTTTCAGTTGGACGGTGGGCAATCCGAGAGCATCATAACCGTGGTGAAATATTATCGACTGCCTCAAGGGCTGCGCTAGCACTTGGGTTAACGTCTGATGAGACTGGGGCGAATTGTGCGATTCTGGAGTTGACGCTTCAGAAGCAGTTATTCCACCAACTGAAGAACATTTTTCAGTTTTTCCACTGGCAGGTATGTCATTAGTTGACACTGGCCCTATGATGGCCGGACTGGATGCTGCCATCCTATTTGTTGAAGATGGCACAATGGTGGTCATTTTAGCCTGTCCCTGCAAGCTATGCTCAAAGTCCAACCGACTTTCTGGATCATTTTTCAGAGGAGTACCAGTTTCATTTGCACTTTTGTCGACCTTTTCACTAGGATCGCTCATTATGTTAGGAATTATTGTAGTAGCACAGTTTGCCCCACTCTCCAACTTTCCAACTGGCGAAGGAATGATTTGTTTAATTACATTTGACTTTCTGAATACTGACTAGAGAAATTTCTTGAGTTGTTGGTGGTAGTGTCGTGGAACAATCTTTGGTAATGACTGAGGCTTTCTCTGAAGTGGTACAATTTGACAGATCACTTTTTGAATTTGCGGTTGGAAAAAGTTTAACAATGGAAGATGGGGGTGGTGGTGAATCCATTTCATTGGATTTGTCATATTGAGAGCTCATCATTGGTTTTAAGTTGTCCTTTGTAGCATTATTATTTGAAAGAGACATTCTGTGTATCTCACTAAAATGTATTTTTTACAGAATGAGTCAGTTTAATTTTAGAGGCAGTTGAATATATTACAAAACAATTAAACTCACACCTGCGTTGCGAGCTTCATGTTGCATACAATATGACAAGAGGGGCAATGTGGTACACAAACGAGAAAATAAAAAAATGCTTAATATTTCAACCCTTTTACTCGATCCCTTGAGCTAGGAAGTGATCCCTACTGCATCGGTAATGGTATGCGTAATGAAGGGGAAAATAATAAACTGTAAACAATGGCACAAATGAATCAATAATCTGACTAATTTTGATAAAGAATGCCATGTAATTTGACTTTTTCCTTCCTTAAAAGTAAATTAGGCTGCATTTATGTCCACTTTCTGTGTATCATATTTTAAAGCATTCATTTCATATTCAATCTCTAATAATATTCCGGTACTTATATACATGTTATATAGTATGTACGTTTATAGTAAAAAAATAAAGCAATTCGTAAAATATTATGGATTTGTAGCGATTAGGGGAAAATCTGCAATTCAATTGAAAACCATCTGTACACTCACGACTGAAGTAAAAGAGAAAACAATACTCTTTATTATTTATTATATACTTGATACGTTCTTCTGCAAAAGTTCTCCCTCATAAAATTTAAGTAATAATATCTGTATTCAATCATGGCTACAATTATTACTCTCATCATCGACACATCTTCTTGATATATATAAAAACCTCAAACTGGTAGCATATACCAAAATCATTTATAAATTATTATGAGAGCAAAGATATGTTCAAAATATTGTGGTTGAGCCAACACTAACAGAGCTAAACAGATCTGGAATATTGTGGTGGCGGTAACGCACAGAAAATCGTTCTACTTACGAAAATAAAATGTTGACTTATTTTGGCCTACCCAACTGTGAATAAAACCATTTCATCTCAGAAAAAACCAGCAGCACGGTTTAGTGTGCAGGTGTTATGCTAATGAACACTCACAAATGAAGAAAGCATTTGAAGACTGTTTTCTACCCCACTCCCTTTAATTCCACTTCTCCAGTACCATTCATATTGGTTTGCTGCTTCACGGAATCGTTTGTTCAGTTAGGTTTTTTATTTTCTTAAACTCATTCATTGTGTTTTCAACTAAACTTATGTGTTTATACAGAAGCGTATTTGCAAACAAAAAAGCATGTAATAGAAAAACGAAAACTACACTTATTAGTACGTGTAAACACGTAAAAACAGCTTAAATGACAATGACGAAAGGAAGGAATAAAGTAATGAATCGACGAAGCGTAGAAAAGTCGATTTCTCAAAATGCCCCACATATCATATTCCTTTCTCTACTCCAAGTTTGCAAAGATGCTGCTGATAAGAAGACCTTTTTGCAGCAAATTAGAAGCTCAGTGAAGAAATAATATGCTGATTATTGCTGATGCATCACAAAATGACCATACATACACA
>JAANSP010001963.1:0-13868 GCA_036850745.1 Homidia socia | reverse complement strand
TACATTCACACTGATCGTGCACATGATTATTGATTACTTGCAATTTCTTTGACCTGACCAGTCACAAAATGAATCCATTAGATCAGGCACAATAAATTACACTCCACTCGTTAAATTACAAATTGTTCACCCATGGGCAAATCCTTCCAAATAAACGCAAACAAAATTCTATTTCATTTTAATTGAGGGCTTTGTTTGTACTGATCCAAACTTGAACGCGTTCAAAAAACTGAACTCATCTATATGTAAACCTATAAATTTTGCCAAGTTAGCAATAACAATCATATAGCCAGACTACAAATGTTCATGCCAGAATGACATGTCGTATGTCGCACAAAAAATAAATACTTTGTGCAAATACGCCACGGTCTCGCTAAAAAGGAAAAATGATCTAAGCAGAGACAAGTGGGAGAAAACGACAACATAATCCTTTGATATTGTTCTTTTACAACAGACTGGGTGAAATACGAAGCAACCATATCAATTTATCAAAATTACACAATCCGCCCTAACCAAACCACTTTTACCTACGAATTGCAAACGAACATTAGCCAGTGGTTTAAATTATACAACTTGACCGACCTGCACAATATACTGGTTAGTTTCGATCCTCAGCCACTTGGGGAATCTCATCCCAGTCCCAAGATGCTCCAAATTCATTTTCATGGACCAAGCTCTTTGGTAGGTGCGGTACGTCCTCTTTTAAACCGCTACTTGTTCACGGATAGAGGCACCGATTTTTTCCGAAGTCAAATCCCACTTGCAGGCAACAGTTTGGAACTGTATACCATGCCACGAGTAAAGTACAAGGTAAATCACACATTTTCACAGCTAAAACATGATGATATAAATGATTGTATTGAAAAGAAAGTAAATAAATAGTAGTTAGAGTAATGCAACTTAACTGCGCATCATCGTTGTACATATGGAAGGGTTTGATTCTTGTCAAAGTCTCTTGGGTAATCAAGTGCTGAATTCAAACTTAATCAAACTGATTGCATTTTCTAGAGTATCGAGGCCAGCAAACCATCGCGGCTGATAATAGGGAAATCTGTGAGTCTTACATGTACCGCGGTCACGGGTTTATCAAATTACTTCTCTAACAAGGATGTTCGATTCCGCTGGTTTAAGGATGGACTACCCGTCAATACGTCTATCGCAACAAGGTAATAATAACTCTAATGCCTTATAGGACCTGTCAATTCAGATATGTGAAGCAAAGAGAATGGAAAGCGTTGATAAAAGGAAATGTTTAATGGAAACTGAAAATCTTCAATTCAATTCCGTTATTATTACTCTTTCTTCCACTTTCAGGCATATGACCATTTTCCAGACGCCCACAAGCGGAGATGAGACCCTCTCTATTTTAATGATTGATCCTGTGAGTTCATATGATGGAGGGGTATATGGTTGCGAGGTAGGGTAAAAAGATGACATCATTAACTTTATAAACAACATTTTATCATTTACTCATGAATGAAACAACAACGAAATTGCAAATTTATTTTTCATTTCCCGATAAAATAAACGTACATCTACCTAGCATTGCATGCTGTAATGTAATTGTGTATAATAATATTAATGAGCAATACTGCTAATATATATTGCAATAAAAACAAAGCAAAGATTACTTTTTGTGCATATAAATTACTAAAAAANATTGTGTATAATAATATTAATGAGCAATACTGCTAATATATATTGCAATAAAAACAAAGCAAAGATTACTTTTTGTGCATATAAATTACTAAAAAATCCCCATTATACAGTACTCTTTTTCCCATTATCTGCTTGGAGTCTCAAGTTTTGTTTTGTTTTGGCATTGTACTTGTAGGTTACAGACGTGGAATTTGGAGATCGAGAATGTGGATATAAAGAAGTGGAGGTGATTCTTCCACCACAAATTGAAATTGAACCAATGAGTTTAACACTTGAAAAGGTAAGTTATTCAGAGTTTATAGAAGTTGTAAAATAGTACATGGCATATATTCATATTCACATCCTTCAGAACTTCCTACTTTTGGCAACGAATGGAATTTGCACTTTGCTGATGATCAAAGTCTGATCCCATATACGTACATTACCTATGCTCAACAATAGAATTATAGCACGATAGCAAGCGTAATTTCCGGAGTACCCAGAGGCTTTTGTTTCCGAACATGAATACATGTAAAGTGTTTTATGCACGTGTTCCATACAATATTCCGTAACATATCAACATTAAGTTACATTTTTCATTTCTTTTGTCTTTTCTCCCATGTTCCTCTGTAGAGAAAAAAAGACAATTTTAACTTTGCAATAATGATACACGAGCACGAAGCGAAGCTTAGTACTGATGTCTGATCCCATATACGTACATTACCTATGCTCAACAATAGAATTATAGCACGATAGCAAGCGTAATTTCCGGAGTGCCCAGAGGCTTTTGTTTCCGAACATGAATACATGTAAAGTGTTTTATGCACGTGTTCCATACAATGTTCCGTAACATATCAACATTTAGTTACATTTTTTATTTCTTTTGTCTTTTCTCCCATGTTCCTCTGTAGAGAAAAAAAGACAATTTTAACTTTGCAATAATGATACACGAGCACGAAGCGAAGCTTAGTACTGATGAAAAAGTGTAAATTATTTCCTGTTTAATTTATTATTATTTCAGCGAAGGCTTGAGCGTGGCGTTGTGATAACTTGTACAGATGGAAGTTATTCCGCGTACAATCCTCACAACAAATCGACAGAGTTCGTGTGGTCCAGAAGTGCTGGTGGGAGCTCCAAGGAGGAAGTAAAAAATGATGACGTGGTTGTTCTTGAAGATATAACTCCACAGGGAAAGTTGTTAAGAATTTTACGAGCGGAGCATTCAGAGTCATTTACTTGTAGTGGGTTCAACAAAGACGGTGAGTCATACGATATACTATTATCAGTTTGCTAAAATACATAAACCTTAATAATGGCAAGATATTATTATCTTTGACTACACTTGAGTACAATAAACGATATGATGGTAAAGATACAAAAAATATACAGAGTCATAATAACCTTAATGCATACAACTGACCAATTGCATGTGAGAAGTGTGTGAATTAACTCATTTTAGTCAGCAGTCACGTAAAAATGTACAAAGTTCTTGATGCTACTGCATTGATGGAACGAATTGCAAACATTGTTTGTAATTATTAGTTCTGTTATTAGGAAGAAAAATATTAGTAAGTGGCATAGGTATACTATTTTTTCAAATTATTTATAGCATATTTGCTAGTCTGTACATGCCCTGCATGCCATGATGAAATTTGTTGGGATAAAATGATAAAAGTGAAAACCAATTTAAAATAATCAAATTCAGTCCTTTTGCTTGGTTTATACCTACCACAAATGAGAATCCGTCTGACATTATAGAAAAGTGTATGGTTATTGGCATTACCACTTTCACTTTCTTTTTTTACTTCAAATCCAGGTCAAGAGAGATCAAAAATTATCGATGTGAAAGTACTCGATTCAAGAAACGCCCCATCTTGTAAACCACGCTGGGAGCCTTTAGTAAAGCAGATGGGGAAGGAGAATAAACTTTGGTGGGAATGGGCAGCACCGAATTCTGTGGCCAAGATACCTTGTCCGAAAGGGTTCAATGGCTATGTACAACGCCCTTGTATTCTTACAAGTACTGGGAAAGTTCAGTGGGGAAGGATGGATTTCTCACGATGCATATCAGAAAATTTGAAACGAATTAACCAGACTGTACGTGGTTTTATCTACAAAAGTCATGTTGTATTTGCTTCTATTCTAGTCTTTAAAATGGCTTATCTTATGTTCATATATGTTCTAATGTTACTCTTATATGCTAAAATATTCTAGTATATTTCGTCTTGAAAATGCATCATCAACTTTGATTGTCATGTTCATGTTATCTGTTATTTCTTAAGCTTTCAAAATACCAAGAGGGGGTTTGGAGATTGGCAGACTTCAAATGCTCTTTTACTGATGAAAAAGTTGGAAGAGTACTTGAATGCAAATCAAGTTCTGTATCCCGGGGAAGGAGAGAAAATTATTGCTATTATGGAAGACATTGTAAAATACGCGTTTCACAAGGGACAGGTACTCATGAACGAGCGTCAATTTTTCAATATATAACAGAACATTTCTAAATTTTCATTGATTTGAATTTTCTCTCTCTTATAAATACACTAGAGTGTCTTATTTGTACTTGGAAATACTTTTGATTGTCTATATGTAAGTGCTTTCACTTTTCTTTCTTCTCTAACAGGTCAGTGGCGTGTTGTTCCAAACGTTCTTTGAAACAGTTGTTAAACTCTTGAGGACTCCAAACTCGTGTGTTCAAGAAAAAAGTGTACTAACCCTGTGCCAGATCATTGAAGCCATGGCTGTTCGTGGGGCAATGTAAGACTCTAATGTACTTTTCATACATGTGTAGTACATTATGCCTCTTTCTCAAACTATCTTCCAACAAACTTACTCATAAAACATGCAAACAGAACAGAATTTAAACCTTCAATTTCCGTACAAAAAGTGACATGAAAAGTATGATGAGACAGGCAGCTAAATATTTGAATGCAATATTTTTGGATGTATGCTTTTCCCTACAGGCAAGCAACTGCTAACGACAGAGACAGGCTATTAAAACCACATATTGTTACATCGGATGTTTTGATGCTTCAGACATTGGCTATTAGTGCTGAAGCCAAGTATCGAGAAGTTCTCTACCTATTTCCCCAGAAAAATGCTTTGACGTAAGTGAAAACAGTCCAAAACAGAACGACTCGTCTGTACTTGCATATACTTTATTACTATACGTTTTCACACATTTCATTTTCATTTCCTCCTGCTGTTGTCTGTTTCAATTTCAATTAATGCACTAAATTTGGCACAAAAGTAACCTCAGCATATCCATAAAAATATTCATTTAATTTTTTATGTACAGGAATTCTACAATGGCCTGGCTGAAAGATAAACTAAGTGTAAATTTTCCATTGGATTCTGATGGCTTACGACGGGATACAAATAGCCCAATGATGTATTATTTGATCATGGCCGCTTACAAAAATGTGTCATCTATTTTGATTCCAAGCGAGACTTCACTAAAGCGAATTACTAGTCCTGACAAGAGGAGCTTCCGCACATCCATCGAGCTCATTTCTCCCATCGTTCAAATATCTATTCCTGATCGGTTATTACTTGCCTGCCAACTCTCACATCAAGATACATTTTAACTTGTCCAAAGAGCATAGGTCACTCATCAGTCGCTCACCAATGCCCTCAATAGCAGGAGCAGCCGTCCCGGCGATAAAAGGAACTTACTACAGTTGCGGAGCTCTAGATAACTCGAGTCTCTCAACAAAATTAGACTATGGGAGATTACGATGGATTATGAATGCTTGTACGATGAATGTCCAGCACCAAAGCTATGTTGAATGTCAGTGTGACACTCTGGGAATATTTGGACTGTTAAAAGTTAACACTCGTGAAGATGTGAGTTATGCATACCATGATGATGAATGAATAGCTATACATACCTAGTTGTGTTGAAAATGTGCGAAATTCTTGTTTTTTTTTGTTTTGCAGGAAATTCCTGAACTGGCGAGCAACATTCCAACGATCATAATCATAGGGTTCTCATTTTGCATTTTAAGCTGCATCCTGACTGCAACGATACTGTCTGTTTATCTAAGATGTCGGATTTCTTTCAATTCACTGTACGCACTAAAATTGTTTGACAGTCTGTTCATTTTCTCTGCTGTGTTCATTGTGCTACTTGGGGTTCGTGCATGACATTCAAAAACATTTATACACATTGTACATTTATATTACTTTGTTTGTAATGAAAAATACTCATAATAATCGTAATTTATTTCTGTGTAAATAAATAGCGGACAGAAATTCCTTCTGCCTCCTGGCTAGTCTGGTCAGCCTCTGCTTGCTCATTTCTCATTTCTTCTCTGAGTGTTCAAATAACAAAAGTTGTTCGTATTCTGCTGATGGAAATCACTCCCAACTCATCTACCTTTGCTTTCCCTTGGCTCAAAAACGTTTCTCAAATTACCCTTCTGTCAGCAATAACTTTCAGCACAGTGTTGCCGGTGTGGACTGCCACCGTAGCGAAAATTATTGCCGAAAACAGTTCAAATCAGTCAGCCTTCCAAGAGACCTCCAATGTAATTTTTATCGTATTTGTTGGAACTGTGGGGCTAGTTGTACCAGTCTTTCTGGCCATTTACTGTCAAGGCAGCTTTGAAGACTAGAGGGGAGCTTGACGGATGCCGGCAGCAAAATGCGTGCTCAGCAAATAGTGCGTATACATCAGAAATGATCTGGGTGCTTACGTACAGGTATGGTTTATTCGTTTAGCGTATCAAAGAGTTCATATATATATGTGGATTTTTGATGACTAATGAAATGATGTTGGTTGCTGAGTAGAAAATGTTGGGTATTTTCATATTTTATTGTCTGTCTTTTTTCTCAAAGGATGAAGACATTAAACCGAAGTCTTTGTCTAACTCTAACACTACTTGTCTTGACCTTGGGCATTGTCTTATACGAGAACATTCCCCAAAGTATTTTGCTTCAATATTTTTTGGGGTTCTCTGTCCACAGCAATGGTAATAAACGAAAATTGAAGCAGAAAATACCATTTCTTTCAAGATAGTTTTTTAAAGTATGCCATTCAGATTCAATCTTTTTTTTTGCAAATAAGTATTCTTTTTTCTGTATTCTAGGGAATAGTATTGATTTTATCATATGTCGTCCACAGTGAGTACCCAATTTATCTTAGCCTGTGCAAACCAGAGAAACCTCTACGAAGGGATCCTGAAAAAAACTTTTCAGATGCAAAGGGGAGTCAGCGAAAGTTATACCCGATTCCATGCGAAGGCACTGGGAATGGCTCAATCGTAGGGACCATAGGACTTTTACCCCCACCACCACCTCCTATTCTGAGGACCACAGGTAGTAGACACTTTGGAGAGGAGTCTGAAACCCAAAGCGTAAGTACCTTAGAGGAACAAAGTATGGACACATTTAGTACAGAAATGTCTTTCCGTGCAGCACCTCCTGTTGTGGATCACAAAGCACCCCAGTATAACAAGAAAAACAATCGTTCATTGAGATCTACAGGAAGTACCACAAGATCTTCGAATGGAAGCTCCTGTCGCGGTTCTCGAAGAATCTCAAATAGTCATTCAAGCAATGAACCCGCAACCATACTTCAGCCTATTCGAGGCAAATGCTTTATAAATTCAGGCGATTACATTATGCCGAGCATTCGCAGCAGTTCGATAAGTGACAGGCCTGCTGTACAATCAGAGTCATCGGCTACAAGCAGTGGTAGCTACAACAATTACCTACCAATACATGACCAAGACGAAATACAAAAGAAAATATCTCATGATTTAAGTATTCTGCTGCCTCTGCATGATAAGTAATGACAAAAATAGAACACTATTTAAGCTCTACATTTGTACAAATATAATTTACAAGAGGTGATGTGAAACCGTTCTACAAAGAATGAAAAGGAAACGTGCCTTATTTACCAAGTAGAGTACTATTTTTACAATTTCATGTAATCTGCTATTCTAGTATTAATATAAAAGGTACCAGTGTTTGTCTAGTTCTCTTTAAACAATGTAAAATAAAAAGCACAAAACGCTTACAAGCTTGATTCTCATATAGGCAATGATGACTGAGAAAATGATTCATTCATAATATAACGTTATCATAATTTATATAAGTTTATATACGCTTTTTTAACAAATTTATTTAAACTTTGTATGATAATCAATCTAGCAATTTTTGTACAACGATAAAATATATACGATATATATATATATAACTATTACTGTAATGTAAAAATCACTCCAAAGTAAAACTAAGTCATCAAATAAATGATACTTTTATTATTACATTTGGTAATTTATTTATTATACGCTTTAAAGTATTTTTTAATATTACTGAAAATCACACACCATTCAGCTATTACAGACATTCTTATCGCACATTTAAAAAAATGTAAACCAACATTATTCTATCTGAAAGGATAAAATTACCTAACTAAATCTATTAAACTTTATACTAACACACCATACCCTAACACTACAAATTGCAATGTCATCTTCAGTACTATTTCGAGTACTTTAATAGACAAAAATCCAAATAGTTTGTTTCATTATTATTATTACATTATTGAAAGGAACATTTTAGAAATTTGACCAAACAAACGTGTTACATGCACACTTGGACATTATTAATAAAAAATACATATATGATATTGAAAGGAACATTTTAGAAATTTGACCAAACAAACGTGTTACATGCACACTTGGACATTATTAATAAAAATACATACCTATATGATCATAAATACAATACATTTTTGCATACACTGATCGTTCTTCTTACTTTACATACACAAACAAGCACGTTAATATTGGTATTTAGTAAATATCAGGAAGTGATTCATCACCTATGTGAGTTTCATGAATATGTGCTTTAATACGCTCGAAAGCATTGTATCCGGCTCCATCGACGCAGTAGTGGCATCCATGATGTTTGCAAGTAATGCTCTTGTCAGTCCTTGTGATCTCCACTCCCTCAAAGTAAGTTTTACCACTAGAGTCTTTCACGATTGGAATAGCTGATAGAGTAACTTCTTTTCGTGGTGGTGGGGGCTTTCTATTTTTTAATCTTTTCGAAAAATGCACAATCACGACTTAAAATAAAATCTTACACGTAATAAAAACATGACTAATAATTAAATCTGGTTATAAAATTTAAAGAAAGAGTCAAGAGGCGAAATATGCAATATAAAAATAGTATGCTTACGAATCAGATCCTGAGCCCGAGCCAACATTTTGACGTTTATAACTACTAGATGTGTAATCATCGTCATCGTCGCCAGCTAGCATCTGGTAGTTTGGACGCTTAGCAGCAGCAGTTCGTTTTGGCCGACCTGTGTCACCACTGTACTCTACTTTAACCAATTCTCTAGCGTCCACTTTCGAAGGCTTTGCAGGTGGTGCACGTGCCTTTGGTTTGGTTGACCTCTTTTCCTCCAATATCTCTATATCGTCATCACTTTCATCATACTTTGACCGTTTAGTAGCAGTGGTGGTAGGTGGCCTTCCCCGCTTATTATTGGTAGTCTGCTTGGAATTGGATGCAGAACTGGGAGTAGTTGATTTCTTTGTATACGGACGTTTCTGAGCTCCAGCCTTGGGGGTGCTATAGCTGGTGTCATCATTATCATAGGTAGAGTTGACAAAATCATCATTATTGTGATCAGAATACGTGTCCATGTTGTTGGAATCGTCAAATGAATAAGATGGCAGATCATCATATGAATTTACGTCCAGCCTTTGTAGGAGAAACACCAGATTCACCAGAAACGTCCGTCTGAACACCTTTATTTACCAACTCTTCCTCTTCATCATCAGAGTCTCCATACAAGCCATTTTTTGTCCCTGCATTTTTTCTCCGCTTACAAACTAAAAAAACAAAAAATAAAAAACGTTACAAAACCTTATTGGCACTGGCATACAGTGGTCAGTGGGAACACAATGAAAGATTGACGTGCTACATGCAATAAAATAGGCTAGGGCAATTTACCTTCTAAAACTTCACTCCGAAAAGCGTCACTCCTCGCAGCAAAGAAAACCTTTTCAATTTCATCCGACTCCTCAGCTGCGCTTTCCGAAACAGTCTTCAGAATCCAGTCCAGTTTCTTGTTGATGGCCAACTTTGTCCTATCAATAATGGATTGTAGAGATCCCAAGTTGAAAATAACCTCACAGCATTCATCGCAGCACAACTTTTTCGGTTCTTCAGAATGTCGGAACTGCCATCGTTTTAGCATTGGATGTGAATCAACACATAACAATTTGCAGGCAACCCTCATCATCCGTTCATATTCTCCACTAGGATTGGAACTACCCATTTGAGTGTTCTCAGGTGACACTGCCTTTGCACAGATTAGACAAGACATAACTTTTGTTTTCGGTTTAGGTGGTACGACAACTTCTGGAGGTTCTTCTTGCTTTGTAGCACCTTCCGCTGTTTCAGAATCACCTGCTGTAGATTGGTATCGTTGAATCGGCGCCGGCATTATTATCAACCGCTTGTGTCATTTCCTCATCTTCGTCCTCCCTCAAGGCAGCAATTGCTGCTGCCACTGCCATTGCCGTTTCCGAATCTGACATGATGATGTGCAATGAATCTTCAAATAACAAGGTACGAGAAAATCACAAAATGTGGTCTGTCATCCACTACAAGTAAAAAAGAAATTAAATTATAAATATTGATCAAATTACTTAGTACAAAATTGTAAAGTAAATACACCATATATGTGTGTGCACTACACACATAAGCAACAGCATCTCTTTAAATGTTCTTTGTGATTTGTCATGTTATCAAATTGATTATTTGTAAATTCAACTAAATCAACGTATTTATCAATATTAATTATTATCTTTCCAGCTTTACCAACGATAGTAAAAGTAAGTACCAAAGCAGTTTGATTTTTTGCATTATTATTACTATTACATTACAATTACAGCAGAAAGAAATTGAATGTGAATGTGAATGTGTAAGAGAGAACAAGAGACGCGCTTTACATTTGCGACTAATATAAATTTCAACGCAAAATAAGTTTACAATAATACCTTCTTCTTGATTGTTGATAATAGATGATAGGGGGAGAAATTATTTGGAGCACCACAAAACAAAGAAATTGACCGCAGTCAAGCAAGAACTAATTTTGTATGGAGGAACCGGTCCGGTTATTATTGTTGCTCCATCAGTATTTAAGGTATTACCAGCAAAAGAAAACCTTGAAACTTTACTTGACTTGAGAAGAGCAAAAGTACAAGTTTAACTGTTTATTCGCGTAGGTGTCAAACCGGGCGTTTAAAAATGCAACAAAAAAATTATTTTAACAATCACAAATTTCTCCTCGTAGCAGCTCTAGAGCAAGTTTAAAATTTTCTCAATCACACTACCACAAACAAACAAGCTTGTCCGGGAGTTTGCGTTTGTTGAGTCTGCCTCTGCCTACACTGCGTTGAGTTAGTAGTATCGTAGCAGCAGAGCAAGTTTAAAATTTTCTCAATCACACTACCACAAACAAACAAGCTTGTCCGGGAGTTTGCGTTTGTTGAGTCTGCCTCTGCCTACACTGCGTTGAGTTAGTAGTACATAGTAAACTCAACTATCCAAACCAAATACATTTTCCACACCACCTCTTGTCTTACATCTTTCTTATGTTATTCACCAACAAATTTTTTTGCTACTTGGAAATCTTGCATGTCCCCGTGAGGACGTTTGCAATAGCAATCCTACTTGTTTGGCATTCAGTATCAGAAATTCTGATTCAGAATAGAGTGCCGCGTTAGAGAAAAGTTGCTTGCCGCTTGTTGAGGAGATGTATGTATTTCGAGGAGTAAAGTAAAAGCAAAAAAGCATTTTTGGCTGGACAATAGCATAATATGCATGTGCGGGACGCTGACGCTACACATCCACAGCAACATTGCTGCATCAACTCCAGCTTTTATTATCAGCACTCAAATAAGCACTAAGCACACCGCACTGCTCTTTGCTCTGAGCTTTTACTATACTGTCCTGCACTGTACTAGATCGGTTACTTACAAGACACTAACTTACTACACAACGTCGGCAAGTTTCAATTCAAAAGCATACATAAGCAATAAACCACCTCTATCAAATTTCCTTCGTATTTCAAACTCTTGCTCACAANTACTACACAACGTCGGCAAGTTTCAATTCAAAAGCATACATAAGCGATAAACCACCTCTATCAAATTTCCTTCGTATTTCAAACTCTTGCTCACAATGCCCCTAGTTTGGCGTATAGCGTATAACATGTAGAATCTAATCCATTCGAAACTTGTTGTTAAAATGCTATGCATTTCTTGAAACTGTGTGTAATAAGTAATCACTGATAACCGTTGGCTTCATTGGATACAATATAATATGCTTTGATTTAGGTATCAAAGAGGCTGAAGTTAATATTAACGCGTTGCCTACGTTTTATTTAGCCTTTTTGGTATATATCAGACATGAAAGTTTGATTTACCATTTACCAATGGGAAAAGCAGGAAAAGCTTCACTAATAAGTTACAAAATAGTGAGCTAAGCATCTTGAACAAAAACCATGCAAAAAATACATCTCCTTCGTTCATGGAACTCATATACACATAATAAATAAGTAGGATGAGGTTAATTAGGTGTTCACTGATATTTTATAGGTCTGTTTAGTGGTTAAAGATTGAAATAATTTATTAAAAAATACTTTAATGAACTACTGTTTCTCCAAAGGACGCGGTAGGTAGTCATTTATAATCACAAAATTAAAATAAGCATAATGTATTCAACACATATAGATAAAGAATCTCCTTAATAATAACAAACTCAAATGAAACACTTGGTATATACAAGAAACAAATATTCACATAAAATTTGGTTGTGTGACATTTTCTTAAAAACACCTGTCTAAAAAGACTACGTAGGGGGTAACATTTCTAAAGCTTGTTCAAGTGTTACCGGATCTACCACTCCATTCTTTAGTAGCAGTATATAAACAATGTAAACAGCTAATTTTGCAGCAGGTACACACAAACTTTGGAACAATACAAAAAAGCCAAGTCCATACATAAGCCCGAAAAATGTGAAGCATATCATGTACTCTATTCTGAGAAACGGTGCTGGAACTTTCACATTTGCTAATGTAAATGGAGCTAGGGTGGTTGTTGTAGTTGGTTCTTCTGTACTAGTTGTTTCTTCTTCTTCTTCCTCATCATCATCACTTGATTCAGTTGTTGTTTCTTCTGGAACTTCAGTTGAATATTCATAATTAAATCCATTATTTCTTCTTCTTCCTCCTCCTCCTCATCATCATTACTTGATTCAGTTGTTGTTTCTTCTGGAACTTCTGTTGAATATTCATAATTATATCCATTATCGTAACCCTGCTGTGGTCGCGTACTCAAAAATGGTGACTCCAATGTATTGCCCGTTTCTTCCGTTAACACTAAAGTCAAAGGATTGTAGAACTGTTCACCAGCATAATTATAGTTTGTTGTAGAGTATGGATTATTCCTCAATGGTGCCGGAGGATAATTTATTTTTTGACTCCTGCTCTGTCGGGTGATATTGATGTGGCCAGGCTCTGAAGGAATTGTTGTGGCAGCACTGGTAGCAGTCAAATTACTTCCATTTGAAGACTTAAAAATTGAAAAAAATACATTTGTAAAAAATTTACAAAAAATTCTCAATGTTTTATCGTTATCAATTTATAGACAAAACGTTTAGTGTGTATGGCATTTACCGGAGGTAGCGAAATTACCGATGTTTCGTTCAGGAGTTTGAAACTATTATTATTAAATTCGTTAAAGTGTTGAATCCTTCCGTGCCCTGCATTTTGAAATGTTGTCTTACTATGAAACTCTGATAAAGCTAACATTAAGGGAAAACATGGAATCAATAAGAAAACACAGTGAAAACTCATTATCAATGCAGTCCCACTGATACGGGTAGTTTTCCTGCATCAAATTACCCCAATGATCTTTCTCGCCTGTGCTTAATGAAAAAATAGTTCTAAATACGCCGATGAACTAAACACGAGTCGAAGAAATTAAAAAAATTTTACAAAAAATACACCATCAACATTGGTTAGAACCGAGAAAAAATAACATTTTTGTCTTTTTGTCGTACAAACTTGATCATTGGATCGCCAGGATTGTCTATATGAACTGCGTAAACTATCACCATAAAACACGATGTTGAACATGCAACTGCAAATTTAAAACTAAAGATTAAAGTACATCTTTTTCTAGCAAAAACGACCAAAC